>PVJO010001919.1:0-157103 GCA_004026905.1 Hystrix cristata
TGCTGGACACTGTTCTGTGCTTGCCATATTCTTCCCAAAAGATTCCTACAGGGACTGATGCACCTTTTTTGCCTTAGTGGCTGAATTCTGTGTTAGATTTTACATCTCCATTCAAGCACAATATAATGTTTTAAATAGGTTGGGACACTTTTTCTAGGCATCGAAGCCGTGGTGTCTAAAGCCTCTAACCCAGTTTCTTCTGATGTCTCCACAACATGCTAATGTGGAAAATCAGAGTTAGGGATGAGAGGGAAGGAGCCAGGGATGTATTTTTATACAGGCCAGGGTCACTAGCTACCCAGTTCGGGGATGCTGTTGACCCTCAGAACTCCCAAGAAAAGCAGAAGGTAAAGACTGGCTGGGGTTTCACTCTGCTGCGAGCATTTCTGGCTCCAGAGGACAGACTCATATTTTCAGTTGTCCTCCCTGTTTAGTTTCTGCTAAATTATGAAGACTTTCTTCCTTGTTCCAGAACCTGAGACACAGCGGAGAAACAGGTTGCTACTCATCATAAAAGGGCAGAGATCCAAGACTTTTACCCACACATGCCAAAATTATTAATTTTTCTGAATTTGGTTTAACAATCTGAATATGTATGTGGCAACCTTTGTTTTTCAAATGCATATTAATTCCTGCCTTTTCTTTCAAACGCTGCCAATACAAAAAGAAAAAAGAGAGAGAAAGCTAGATGAATGGTCCTCTTTATGATGCAGGAGATGGGAGGGGTATGAAAATATTTGCAAACCCTTCCCAGATTCCCACATTCCCAGGGGCAACAATCTATGAAATTTTGGATGAGACAGTCCCATGGAGGCTGCCTAGTTTTGAGAGCAAACCAGATCCCAAACCACACCTTAAACTGCGGCCTTGTGTTCTTCTATTGTTCTTTTCCTGACACTGTCAATTCATATTCTCTGTGTCACTGATGTTAGAAAATTTATCAAAAGACAGAAGTACTGGGGTCAACAGGAAAACATTAATAGAAACATCAATCATAAAGTCATGTCCTTGTTTGTCTTCAGGTGAAGATCAAAGGTCATCTGCCAGGACTTGTTCCTAGGTTGAATTAATCCCAAAATGATACCAATTAATTAACCATCACCTTCTTTGTCACCAAAAAACTGATTTCATTTAAATTGGAAAATGCAAGGCCTGGTGTCAGATTTCTGAATGACGTGGAATCAAGATGGAAAGTTACTCCAGTAGATGACCCAACTGGCCGCTGAACTAGACCACCTCTCCCTGGTGATGGACTGAAGCCCAGGAAATGAAGTCTGCAAGGGATAAGGAAGAATATTGGCACTGAGGCTCAAAAATCAACCCTACTGATATGAAATAGAGAGACCTATTTAAATGAAACTTCCTTGGAGGAAGGGATCTTGCTGACTTCAAACTCAGTTAGGTCAGCATGACCAGCTGATAAAAAGCGAATGCATTCTCAGATTGCATTACAGCGTGACCGTGTTCCTATCAGCAGATGTAATGGCATCATCCACTCACTTGCGTTTTCATTTAGCAGTCATCTCTGAGTAAGGAGGGTAGATGAGGAATAGCTGTGATTACAGCCTCAGGAAGCACTCAGCCTAAGTAGTAAAGTTGCTACTCAGCTTCAGCCCATGGCGCGATCACAGAAATTTGGGACTTGCACCCTAGATACTCACTTTTTTAAAAATACTTTGAAAATTTTCATTTTAATATAAAATTATTCCAAGTCACCATCCAAATGCCATTGATTAAAATAAAAGCAAAAGCTGTTTCTAGATACAGTTTCTTTTATTTTTACCTCTGTGTTAGACTGTCTAGATCTTAGGAAAGAGATGTGGACTGACAGAGTTTTGGAGTTTGACATTTTATAGATCATCTTTTAGACGTGGCATTTGAATGAATGGTAATCAATAAAGTCACCAGGGAGTCTACAGTGAGGGGGAAGTTGAAGCTCCATTCCTGCTTTGTTTGGGGCCAACTACATACGTTTATTTTTAGAATTGACTTCAACTTTCTATTAGCTTTTTAGCTATATCTTTTTAGAGTGTTACATTTTTAATTATCAATCAACTACTGTATACATTTTTATGCATTCTTAAATTTTCCTGGGCTTGCTTAGACTTAATATTGTACCATTTATGTAAAATATGCACGTTTTGCAATTTTATAGATCTATTTATCCATTCTGGCATCTTTGATGCTATAGCTGTCATATATACCATATTATCACCTACCTGCTTTTCAAACCTCAAAATACAAAGTTATAACCTTTTATTTTAAATGATATTTTGTATTTACCCACATATTCGCCATTTTTGCTAAATTCAATTTTGGTGAATTGAATCTCTTCTAAAGTTGCAGTTTACATCTAGTGTCAC
Source organism: Hystrix cristata (assembly GCA_004026905.1). Taxonomy (NCBI): domain Eukaryota; kingdom Metazoa; phylum Chordata; class Mammalia; order Rodentia; family Hystricidae; genus Hystrix; species Hystrix cristata. The sequence goes on from PVJO010001919.1 coordinate 2,364, forward strand.
TTTCTATCTAGCTGTCTCCTATCTGATTTGCCCTTCTGGTTCTTCATACCTGTAAGACTTTGCTTTTTTATCCAAATTTTAATTTCCTTCCCTAATGTGTACCTGACTTGGACCTACTCTCTACCTACTAACCTTAAAAAGGAGCAAAGTTATCAGCATATTTTCCTTCTTTCAAATTATCAGCTGTCTCTTTGTCTTAACTTGTCTTTGGTGTCTCTCCAGAGTATCCAGCAATTAATTTTGGTGTTTTGTCTAGAGTTCACAGTGTCTCAAGTCTGTTTTGTGTTGTTATAACAGTGTATCACATACTGTGTAATTTACAAAGTAAAGAAAATTATTTCCTACAGTTCTTAAGGCTGGGAGGTCCAGTATGAACATGCTACCATTTGGTGAGAGCTTTCTTGTTGCCTCACCCCATGGTGGAAAGGCAAGAGGGTGAAGGAGAGAGAGAGAGTGAAAATGAATGTGTGAGAGGAAGAGGCCCAAACTCATTCCTTTATTAGGACCCATTCCCATGACCACTAACTTACTTCCATGGTAACCATGTTAATGCAGTCAAGAGGGCAGAGCTCTGTGACTTTATCACCTCTTAAGGGTCCTCCTTCTCAAGACTGTTGCATTGAGGATTGTTTCCACTACATGAATTTTGAGGACCTATTCAAACCACAGCACATAGTTTGTCTGAAAGTAGTTACTTCGACATAACCATAATGAAAATTCTAAATAAGCAGAATGGGGAGTTGGGAGCAATCCTTCAGTTCAAGACCAGTAGGCATGTTAACCACAAATAAGTTAACTCTGCACAGTGACTCCCCTGGTCTAGGATGCCTTCTCTCTAGACCTCAGGCTGTAAGATACATGGCAGTTGATGTTTAATCTTATTCATTCAATTGGTAGGATGCAACTATTGTCTTAATTTAACCTCCCTCCTACCAGAGATATTCACCCAAAACTCATTTTTTATACTGCCATGAAAGCGATCTACATAAAAACAGATCATATCATGCCATCTCCCTATGTAAGAAACTTTCCCTGGCTTTTGATTTCCTACAGAAGAAAACAAACATCTTAGCAGGGTTTAGAAGATCATATGAGACTTGAAATCCAAACATTCTGCTTTCTCTTTAGCCATTTTCCTACCCTTTTCTCACCCGCTCCTACCAAGCATGTTGTACTTTAAAGACAACCAAATCCTGATGATTCATGAAAGTTACCTGCATTTTTACAACTCTGCATGTTTGCAAATAGCATCATTTTACCCTATATTGTTTTTCTTTTTATATAGACATATAGACATGTATTCTGTGTACCTATTTTTACGCTGGTCTTCCACATGGGAATGTAGGCATCATGAGGTCAAGGATTTGTTTTTGTTCGCAATTGAATCTCCAGTATTCAGAATTCTCTCTGGCACATAATAGGCACTTCAGTAGCCCCTTGGATGAATACTGCTCATTCTGACTTCCTGGCCACGTCAGAGCAGGAAAGACATGCTGAGAACCCAGCTTGATTGTTATCGTCCCTTTGGAATTTCTGCTCAACATTCCCTCACTAATGCATATAGAATGATTGCTTTAATTCATTTTTTTCTGTACAAACCATCTTCTTCATTTCTCTTTCTTTTTTCTCTGGCTATTTCTATGTTTACCGCCATACCATGGCATTAAAGCAAAATTACTCATGAAGGGACTTGTGACTTCATCTGTTGTATGTATTCACCAGACAAGTCTAACTTCCTTATAGAGAGGCTTCCCATTCTGGCTTGTCTCTTCTTTTGGAGAAAAGCCTTTTTGTTTCCATCAAACCATAGGGAACTTAAGACAGACTCGATTTTGTGAAATTTGAATACATCACTCTTATCTTTGCGATTTCCGCATTATGGGAAAACTGTTGGTAGTTTATTGATTATTCAAACATTTTTAGATAGAATTGGGAAGTTGTGTGTCATATCTTTTCATGATGGCCCATACCACGTCTCTCAGACCTGGTGCCTATTTTTATTTTCTTATTTTTTACTTTTTCTTTGTTTGGCCCAAACTCACTCTGCAGAGCCAGTTTCTCCCAATCTCCATTTTGTCTTTTTAAATAAGCTTTGTCACTGAAGGGAAAAAAAAAAAAAAAAGAATTGGGAAGTTACAGGGAAAATTGCTTGTTGATTTTAGGATCTCAAATTGAAGCATTTCTTTGGAATCTATTGCTTTCTAATGTTTTCAAACCTTATCAGAATTATCTTGGCATTTAGAAAGAAAGGTCGCTTCAACCCCCAGGTGCAATGAATTGGGGTTAATAACGTAGTGAGAGCTACATTTAAACAAAGCACTAATGACCATGGCATAACATTTCTATGGTTACTATTCAGGACAATTCTTAGTAAGTGCTGAAATTGTGTTGGAAAAATCTATACATCCATAAATACATCCTTATCCTAAGAAACGTATTAACCCATCTTTAATGTCCTTTGAAATCTCCTTTTATGAAATGAAAATAGTAGTCTGGGGATCTTTCAAAATGAAAGAACCGGGTTTTTTTTTACCCTATTCATCTATTTTTCTCATGTTTTATAAACTCTGGAAAACTGGATTCTTCTTCATCCACTGCTCACAAAATAGCAGATAAACTATTTGAGAGGAAGGATTGTGTGGCCACCTCTTCAGTGTCTCTGGTAATGTGAGTTTTTAAAACATGTGTCCATGTGCTTATTATGCATACAACAATGTACACATAAATCATAGACTTCCCCTGAAATGAAATCCTGAGACCATGTGAACACATTTCAGTCTTCAACACAGACACCTGGGCTGCATGCCCAGCTATGACACATTGCCCATGTTTATAAAGTTGGTTTAATTTCAGTTGTTAGTATCAGTTACCATCATTCTAGATTTCAAACCAGTGGGCCAGGTTTTCTCCCCAAGCCCTGCAGCCCTGACCGAGTAGCTGTAGCAGGCATTTGGCACTTTGATACAACACCCTCCTCATATTGTTCCTGGATCATCCATTTGAACAGGCCTTTTTCTCTTCATTTTACTACACATTCTTGAATCCAGGGATCATGTCTGATGTCCCTCAGAACCCTTGTTAATATCTAGCCCAGGAGCCTGTTTAACCAAAGCCTCCAAAGGTATTATTGATCGGTTCAAAGTGGACTTTTAATTTTGTGGAAAAAAAATTTCTAGAAGAATAGAAATGTTCACTCTTCTGTTTGGAAAATAAGATGGATAGGTACAAAAAAAAGTGTGGGAATGAGATGAGCTCTTAAGGATGACAAATTTCCATATTAGCACATTATTTCCATGTAAGATCCCAGCCCAACTTCATGAGAGAAATAATATGAGACAAAAACAGAATGTGACAAAGTGGCCGTAGTGATTCTATTTCTTCAACATTTGTTCCCACAGCTATCGATGGAAAGCCTAGAGTTGTCTATCTTGGAGAGCAGGCACTGTGTATTTCTCTCCTTCCTCTCTGTCCTTTTCCCTCCCCCACTCTTCCTGAGTCCGAGGAGGACACGTTTCCAGTTAGAAGTCAGCATCAGAGCCAAGCAGCTGTTCAGAAATGTCCAAGTGGACGGCAAATGGCGCTGATGGAGTTAATGGCAGTGAGTCACTTGGGACAGTCACAGCGGGTCAGCTGACATTCTCCCTTGCTGTCCAGAGAATTTAGTCCGCTGGACATGCGCCCAAGACTGAAAGCCGAGGTGGATGACAGCAGCGTGCCTCTTAGTTGCCACCGGTTGCTTCACTGTTCTCAGTTTTCATGATTTTTTTTAAAGCTGGATTTTTGTCCAGCATAGTCACGAACGGTGATGGGAAGAACAGGCTGAGCAGCTGTTGACTGTTTGAAATAACAGAGGGGAGGTTTGGTATCTGGAAACGCTCAACACAAGTTGTCCTGCAGGCTTTGATGATGACTTTCACATATAAAATTATGGGTCAGAAGCAGGAAGCTAAGCACTCCTTATGCCAACTAGTCTTGCTTGGCAAAGGTAAGAATGCACGAGTTCAGAAGGATTTCATTGTGAAAAAGTAGAGGTAGTTTTCTACAAGATGTGATGGCATTATAAAGTTACTCAACCAAGCAACAAAAGAAACAAATCCAAACTAGCCAAAAAAGGAAAAATTCATGAGAAATAGAGCAAACTCATATCCTGTGAGTTTTTATAACTGTTTCAATAACACAGATGAGACTTACAAAAAGATAATAAAAAAAGCTGTTGTATGCTTTTTTTTTATAAAATGTGACTATTTGGGGAAAGAACAACATAATTAGTTTAGCTAAATTCTGACATGACTTAATTTTATTTATTTATTTTCTTCAAGTTATCTTTTAAAACAAATATTTTAGCTTTGTTCCCTACAGGTGGATTTAATTGTGATTAGATTAAAATTCCATTTCCCTCAAATTCTGGCATGAGATTCTGGTTTCCACATTTAGAAGAGATCTTGTTTTCATTGCACTTATTTGGTAGAAAGATTTGATTTGGCAATTTGTTACTGCTGTAACTATAATCATGTTCATTGTATGATGAGATTCATAAAGAATATTAAGAGTCATACTGAGAGTTAAAAAATGAATTAACTTTTCTTCCCAAGAAGAAACTGTTTGCACTAAATGGAGCTTGGTAAGTTGACTATTTTTCGTTTAGGATAGTTCACCTGATATTTGAAGGCATCGTAGCTGTTCTGAGTGGCCCTGGTCCTTTGAGAATGTGAATTCTAAGATCGCTGCTGTCTCTTTCTATAGTGCTCTAGAAATCTGTGTTGGTGGCAGTTTCACAGGGATAGAGATGGGGTCAGGGCAGTTTTCTGTTGCCTGGCTCGTGTAGATGCTTAATAAATATTGGGTGAATGAATTAATCTTGACTACAGGAAGTGGAGGGATGACAAGGAGTCTCATCTCTTCTTGGCAGAAGAACAGATTAGTCATTAGCATCAAGCAGAAGAGAAGATGGGATTTAGGGTGATTTAAATCATGATTACTAACGCCAGTAGAAGCTAAGGCTATGGTGAGGGTAAGTGGTTTTGAGAAAGTTGGAGACAGTTGTTAAATCTGCATTGGCCTGTGCTAGTTTCTGTGCATGGTGTCACAAGTCAACGGAGACTCCACGACTGGGGAAAATGGACTGGGAACCAGGTGGGAAAAAGTGAAGGACAGGAATGTCCCCAGTGACACAGACAGGTGGGTTTTGAACATTTATCTCTTTGCTTCTGTTGCTTCTGTCCTATTGCATCATATCCTGGCATCTTCCTTACTCCTGCATTTTCACCTAAAATGGAGCTGCCCAAGAAATGTCCAGCTCATCTTCAGAAGCACTTAGGGACTGCGCAGTCCTCTTGAGAGGGCTCGTGTCTTCTCTCCCTGGATCCTTCTAATTCAGACCCATTTCTGAGGACGGAGGCAGTTCAGGGAATGTTGGCATTGCTAGAGAGCTGTGCCCCAGATTTTACACACACACACACACACACACACACACACGGAAAGTCAGAGACAGAGAGACAGAGACAGAGATGGAGAGAGAAGTAACTGACGAGAGAATTAACTGGTGAAATTTTTACCCTTTTATTTATTCTGAGTATAGTTTCATTTTTCCTTCACACATCTTTCTAACTGCCACTATTTAGTAAGTTCCTTATAAGGCATTATAATTTGTAGTTAATCATTAATACCAGAAAATACCTGTTTGAATTCTAAGTTTGAATCATACTCTGATATCTGATACTCATCACAATGGAGTAGCCACTAATTAGCTTTTACTGGTGTGGTCAGAGTTTTGAAGCATTTCAGTCAGCATCTACCCCCTGTACCTCCAGAAAGACACACACTAAAAGTGTGAAAGGTGTCTCCACGTAGGGGTGATTTGTTGTAGGATATCACTATGTATGTGTTATGTAAAAAGCTGAAACTGGAATCCTGTAGCTACTTTTGTCTTGTTTTATTACCTGATTTTCACATAAAATGGGAACAAAATCCCTACACAGAAATGAACTTGTTATTTGTCACGTCTATATCAAGTGTCTGAACTCATTTTTATGAGAGGCCCATTTCCCCATTGCACTTCCTGTGTTTGGTAATGCAAACAAGCAGAACATTGTGTCATTGTGTTGGTGGCACTCCTTGCGAAAGTCAGGGAGTATCGAAAACTGGAACCAGAGTTAATGGGACTTATTAATAAAAGAAAAAAATGTTTTGCTCCCACTCCTTGATCTGGAGGCTGGCTAATCTCGAGGTGTGAGGTTACTCAGACTCCGTGGCACACAGATCCCGCCCTGCCGTGCACTCGGTGTCATGTCTTGTGCAATATGTCATTGGAATATTAAGCTACTTATGAACTGATTGGTGAGATGTTTGGGTTATGCTGAAAGTGTTCTTCCCAGTGCAAGAAGCCTATAAATTTATTCAACACCTAAACTGAAGAAAAGAAATAATCCAATCCAATTTCAAGTCCTTATGTAGGAATCTGTTCTTAGTCCCAAGATGTGGCCTTGGTGCTGTCATGTGTATCTCCAAAGCTTCAAAGTGACTTTGGAGGCAAGAGAACACAGCAAGGAGGTTAAATCAAGGCTTCTGGCGATGCAGAAGGTTGTCTGTGGGTTCAGGAAGCATGCTTTATATTTTCAGGCTGGACAAGGCCTTCCAGCTAGTGTGGTTAGCATCACCATCTAAATTGTCACTTACACCAAATACCAGCTTCGCCTGTCTACACTGTGCCTCGTTGTACCTATGTAACACTTACAGTGAGGTTCTGGTTGCCTTTGGGAAATGCTCCTAAAGGTTTTTCTTGTAAGGTAAACAGTCAGGTTTTTATCAAGATGACTTACCTATTGGTTTTCTAAAAATTTGTTTTTACTAGATGGGTTTGGATTTAAAACAGGTCTAAATGCTTTTCCTTAGTATTAGTAAGTCCATCTCAGGTCATGCAGCGCAGAGCTGGAAAGCCCCAGGCCCCGAACGACTACATACAGCAAACAGTGGTGCAAGATGAACCAACAGGGGCACGGGGTAGATGCCTCGAGGATGTCCTGACCAATCGGAATTGAAATATTAGGTCCCTTTGGAGATCGAGGTTTGAATAACCTAATTAGACTGTGTCTACACTGCTTACGTGAGAGAGGCCAAGCCGCAACTGGCTCCCCGCTCGAGTCACACCTCTGTCGTTTTCCATCTGTGTAATTTGGTGTGACGATAGCTATAGTTAACAGTAAACACCATGCTGTGTTTTCTAAGCAGATGCCCTAGGATTGTGTTTCTCAAAGTCATGACTAGGGGCATCACAATCACCTCAGGCACTTATCAAAAGGATTATTGGGCTCCACTTCAGAGTTTCTGATTCACTTGGTCTGCAGTGGTGCCAATAATTTGTAGTTTAGGTATTCTCTGGGCACTGCTGGTCGAGGGACCATACTTGGTGAATCAACAACCTAGTGCAGGTAGCTTGAATTTTCTTCTCTATAATATGAAAATGATAATAGCATCTACTTCACAGCGTGCTTTTGAGATTAATTACAACTGTACAGGGAATGGTCTTAGAATCCTATATGATGTGTTGCAACTGTTTAGTAAGGACCAGTCGTTATTACTGATAATATAATTTTTGAAAATTATGCCATTCCGACTGTTTTATTTATATAGGTGTCTTGGCTTCTCTCTTGTTGCTGACCCCTACCTGAACTGACCCCTACAATGTAAAGGAGGGAAGGAAGAAGGCTTATTTTGGTTCTCATTTCAGTCCATAGTCAGCTGGTTCCAAGTCAGGATGGCATAGTAGAGGGGCCTGGCAGAGGACAGATGTGCACAGTGTGAGAGGCAGGAAGCAGAGAGAGTCAAAGGAGGAGCCAGAAAGAAAGATATTACTTTCCAGGTCACGCCTCCCCTTGACCTGTCTCTTCCAGCCAGACCCCTCATGGCAAGTCAGCTATGAGCCCTCATAATTCAGTCACCTTCCAAAAGGCCGCCTATGAGTGTATGAGCCTCTTAGGGGACATCTAGATGTAAACAGTAACAATAGGTCTGCTAGCACACATTTGCAAAACTCATGCAAATATGCTATGAAGTAAAACTATCCAAGAGCACCGAATATATGAGCTTTAGAAAAACCATTGTGCCTTTTAGAATTTTTAAATAAAGTACTTTCCAAACCAAAGACTCTTTGATATCTAAAGAGATAACATTTGAGAATGCGATAGATCTTCTTCCTCCAACAAATGCTCACACATGCCGCCACACAAGCCCTTGTGTGTTTGATGGCTGAGTTCGAGGCCTAGGTGAAGGGCCGCTGATACCAGAGTTGCTTTGGCGGCGTGGCGTGGCCCTACAAGAGGAAGGGTCCTGCCTTTTCTTTATGTTCCTCTATTGTCTGAACTAAACATCATGATTTCCACTCTGTCCGATGACTTCCCTCCAAGCAGGAAACAACGAAAAAGGAACCTGCTTTCAGGTTAACTATCCTGTATCCCAGGGCCAGCTTGGGCCCATTTAGGTAGCTGCTAGGACCTTGGAGAAGCCATCGACCTTCCTGAGGTTGGGAGCCTCCCGCTAAGTGAAAGGAGTACTGCAGGTGATGTCTAAGCACTTCCTCAGTGGATGGTGGCAGTTACGCTAGGAGATAAGCACACTGTCTGGCTTCAACCACAGGGCCTTTGTCCTCACCCATTTTCTGTAATGAGCTGTTCTCTCATCACTGCTGTGTTGCTGTAGGCATTTGTTCAATTGAATGTAACTCAAATTCCATATCAGTGTTCTGTCTCTCCAATAGACCCCTAACATCTTGCCGATTGTGACCCTGGCTGGTTCCGTCGGAGCCCTGCTGTGTCAGATAGCTTCTTACTTGGTTCATCAGCATATTCTAACTCATTTCCAGGTCTTTGTCTTTGCTGTTCCCTCAGTTTGGAATACTTTTCTTCCCATTTTGTCCCCTTCTCGTACCATTCTCCCTCTCTCAGCAGTGCTCTTTGGCCCTCCCAAGCTGGCTCCCCTTATCCTCCAGGTGAGACCTTTTAGATCCACTTCCTCTGGGAAGCCGAGCTGGGCTAGTGTCCCACCTTCATGCAATCCCTGAGTGCTCGCCCTGTGGTATATTCCTGGTGACCTACTGACTTTGGAATCAGATAGCTATGAACTTGCATCTTAGTTCTGATTTTACTGACTGTACAGCCTTGAGCAAGTTTCTTCTCTGAACCCCAAGATTTTAATCCACAGGATGAGGATTTTATTGGGCTGCTGTGAGCATTACCTAACACCATGTCCAACTTCAGCTTCAGTGGGTGTAAATGGTAGCTTCTATCGCGACCAATTCATCATTGGTATTAGGCAGCCTTTATTAAGTGTAGGATATCTAAAGTGAACTTTTGGAAAGTTATAGATCTCAGCCAAATTATAATTAAAGCTTCAAATATGATGTTGACAGAAATAGGGTCCCAGCTCTGGTTTTTAACCATAAAGCCAAGGATTCAACTTAAGCAAGAAGATATATCTTCTTGTTGGTTATGGTGTCTAATTGCTCTATCAAATTAGTGAAGTATGTTTTATTTGATTATGGTATGACTTAATATTGGAATTTAATCTGTCAAAAGACAACTCTAATCAACTGTGAATTTGGCACTTGCATTAAAATACAGGGTTTTGGACAACATTGAAATCTAGAAAGGTTATTGGGTTTATATAAAATTGAGTGACCAGAGCTAATAGGAAGTGAAAGACATATGTCAGCCCTTATTCTCTGCTTTGGTTTCCAAGTGCTAAATAAAATGTAGCCCAATCACCAGTCCAATAAAATCTCACAGTAACATAAAATATTTACTCCCTAACCCCTATTCAGGTTCCATATTCCATCACAAACTAAGGACATATATGTGAAGACCAGACATAATAAAGGCAATCAACGTAAACAAAACCTCTTTTAAAAGATATATAAAATATTTCACTAAAATTTATTTCAATTCTGGTAAACAGAGAAAATTTATTTTTATCTAAACAGAAATTCCAACCCCTTGTTAATCATGGTAAGTAAAATTATATCCCATATTCTCAAGGGCCATCATAAAGTAGATGATGACAATGATTGAATTATAAGCAAAATTTTCTCCCTTTTTGCAGAAATCCCTAGAGAAGTGGCCCACAAAGAAATACTGTTTCTCGTTCTGATTTCCTGTGGCAGAATCATTGTCAGTATAGCAGCCAAAGCTAACTAATGCACATACACTTCCATTGCACTATCAACACTGCTTCTTCACCAGGTTTATTAGACAGGGTTGGTCTCTCTTCACTAAATTAAAACTTTGTGACACAAGAAATTTTGTCTGTTTGCTCCCTGTTGCACCCCAAGTGCTTAGAATAGTACTTACATAGAATGGGCGCTGAAGTATTTACTGGATAAATGGAGACCGAACTATCTCTACCTGCTCATATCCCCCCAGATTCCCACCCCCTAAAGTGGTTTGCTCCTCAGTTATCTGTTTTGTGAATGGTGACTCCATCTTTTATGTTCCTTAAATGTCCCCTCAGCCTTCTACTCCACGTCTAGCCTGTCCCTGCTACTGCTACCCCTTAACTCTCTCTCGGCTCCTTCTTGTAATCCAAATCTCTGGCCCCAGCTTTGGTTTGTTTGCTAATCAATTTTCCCCTGGACTGCAGCAGACTCTTAGCCACTTGCCATTATCTCCACCTTCAGCTCTTGCTGCCAGGGAGTCATTCTGCCTCCTGCTCACATCCCGGCCTCACGAGGCTGCACAGCGTGTAGCCATATTCCTGTAGTAGGGAAGTACCAGAGACTATCCCTCCTCCACCAGACTCGGGTACACAGGGGATTGCCCCTGGTTCACTTGCAGGATCTGAGGTCAGGTGCCTCCACGATTTACTCAAATGAGTTACCAAATGAGCGCAATGATATTACTCATATCAGAGGAGTATCACTGGGAGGCTTAAATGAACCAGTGTGTATTGTGATTAGTGGATAACAACAATGCTTTCAATTCTCCAGCCTTCCCATGTCCAAGTCCCTTTGCATTAGGAGTTTTTGGATTCTTCTGTCAAACAATGCAGTCTGCTTTCCCTTAAATCTTTCCTCTTGACTTCCCTGGAATTTCCTGGGTCTTGCTTTGTGCAACAAAACACAGCAAAGGTAGCTTCTTGCCAGTTTGCCTCTCAAGGAGCCCGCCATCTTCATGGAAGCAAGAGTGGGAGACTGAGGTGGTGCAGCTTCTAGTCAGCCAACCCACAAACATGAGAAGGAACCCGGCATCAACCAGCAATGCTGCCCTCCTAAGTCCCAGTGTTTGCAGATGCACGATTGATACAGTTTCCAGAGAACCATCTGAATGAACCATAAACTTGAATAAATACTTATTACGAGCATGAATAAATGCTTATAATTTCAAGCAATAAGTCTTGTCCTGTTATGCAACAAAAGATAACATACGTGGAAAGAGATTAAATATTAACTATTATTACTAATTTGTATTAAGATAAAATGTTGCCACATCAGCAAGCATTTTGCATCCTCTTCTAAAGAGATTACCACTTTGATGGCTGTGTGGTGCCCTGTACCTAATACCCACTCTCATCTCTATTGTAGTACTGATCACCTTGCTGTTGATATTATTTGTATGCTGTAGGCTCTGGAGTCAGACTGTGTAGGATTATGTCTTGACTCCACCATTTATTAGCATGTATCCCTGGCAAGGTCTTCATTTATCTGAGTTTCAGTTTTCTCATCTGTAAGGTGGAGCATTGATAACATTACTGGCCTGTAACAGTGGGCTGAATTGATGCCCGTGAATAGCAGGTACATGCATTGTGCTCACTGCACAGGGAAGGAGGAAGGTGGATTGAGTGAGGAGGGACTTGTTTTCTCTCTACAGAGATTTGACCACTCAAGAGGAGGCTTGCTGTTGTCCCACATATGCATTCTCAGGTTGGACACAGCATCTAGCACCCAATAGATTCTGAAAAACCAGCACACATCTTTTTTTGGATGGACAAATATATACATCCAAGTCAGGTTTAATTTGTCAATAACCAAGTGGGCTGTCATCCCTTTTATTAACATTTAGAAGAAACTCAGCAAAAAACAGTTACTGTCTTGCTAAATATTCTATGAAATTGTTATGGGTCATATAATAAAAATTACAGATTTTTATTGCTCTGTAACAAATTATTCCAACTCACTAGGTTAAACAACTCAAATTTATCATTTTATATTTCTGAAAGTCGAAGTCCAACACACATCTCACCAGACTAAACTCGAGATTTCGGCAAGGGAACGGTTCCTTCCGGGAGGCATCTATTTCCTTGTACTTTCTGATTTCTCAAGGTTGCCAGCACCCCTTGATTCAGCACTTCCCTCGTCTGTCCTCAAAGCCAGCGATGGCTCATCTCTGACTCTGCTTCCAGGCACATCTCCCTGGGATAACAGTGGGAAAGTTTCTCCCCCTTTAAGAACATCCGTGATTTAATTAGGTCCATCTGGATAATGCAAGATACTCTCCCATCCTCAGAGTTCTTAATTGTATCATATATGCAAAAATCCCTTTTCCTGTGCAGGATAACATATTCACATATTTTCAGATTTTGAAATTTGGACACGAAAATTTCAGGGGAGCATTATTCTACCTCCCACAGCAGATAATACTATTGGCCAGAGTCTCTAAGGATGAGCATAGACACACCAGTGAATTCACGGGAAGAAATCCTAAAAACCATTTTGTCCCACCACTCCGCCACCTTATTCATATTGACTGAACATCAGCGAAGCCGCCTGGATTTGTGCAAAGTCAACAGGGCGACAGACTTGTCCAATCTACAGTCTTCCAGAGCTCTAAGCTTAAGCATCAACTTTATAGTTTTTCTCAAATTTAGCTTTTTTTTCCTTTTTTTGGTAGCTCTAGTATATGAAGTCATATTTTACCGTATAAGTCCTGCCACTGCTGGTAGGAAAAATTGATATAATCAGGTTGCATTTTAGGACTTTGTTTCTCCAACTATGTTCTATGAAGATACCTCAGGATTTTCATACTTCTTCAGTTTTCATTTACAATATTTCAGACACTTACATTTTATAACAAACATAGGCCCCTAGATAAATTCATCAAATTTCGACGCTTGTTATTACCTTATTCTGTGGCAGTCACAATTTGGGGCTGACATCAGAGTGCAGTGTCTCCTGCCATCTTTGTGTAATAAGAAAGGATCTTGACACTACAGGCATATTTTTTTAAAAATCACAAAGAGAAACTTTATCTGATTATATCTCTTTCTGTCGTGAGTCAAGAATTTTTTCCATATTGTGTAGCAGAACATTAACAAAAATAATAATAATAATAGCAAGCACGCATGAGGTACTTATTACACACCATCCCCACTGAAAACATTTTACTCAGGCACAAATATCAGTTTGTGGAAGCCTCACAGGAATGTTATATGGGGTGTACCATTTCCCAGTTCAGGGAACTGAGGGATTAAATGGTTTCTTGAGGTCAAACAGCTGAAAAATGGTGAAGATAATGATGTTCTAGTTGGTTTTTTTTTTTAACCACCACACTGCTCACATATAGTTACCATTCTGATTTCAGTACAGAAGAACAGCCTGTGTGATTCTCACAAACTGATCCTGCCCTAAATAAATGTTGTTGCTGAGAGGGGTTAAAGAGCATTCTTGTTTTCTTGGCCTGATTCAGTGAGAGGAAAGAACAGGAATCTACGGAGGTGAAAGTGAAGCTTCATTCACGGCTGATGGATGAAACCAGTCTGGGGCATGCAGAAGTTCATACAACGGCTTCTCCATGTTCTACCCAGAATCGGATTTCCGGAGCAGCAGAGAAGGCCCAGGGCAGCAGGGGCGTTCTCCCTGTTGTGCTAAATTGGTGACTAGGCCGATCCCAGAGAGTAAGGTGTGGGGGGGTCCAGAACGCCTGCCTGGCTCCATCTTGTCCTTTCCTGGACTCACTGATGATGCTTAGATCGTAGCCCTCATGATGAATGTTCATGTTAAAACAAATGGAGGGAGGAGAGTCCTCTGAACAGTTATGAACTAGAATTTACTAAGTGCAAGTTACATAAGAAAACAATGGTGCAGAGCACATCAGAGATTTAGTCAGCAGCGCCCGAGTCGTGCTTCATCAACACGTTCTGCAGCTCGCGTAGTCTCAAATATGCCTGGATACAGTACATGTCAGAATTCTAGTAACATTCATCTTTGAAAGAAAAAATATGATTCAATTGCTCTCTTAGCTTCTAAGCCATTCTTCCGAAAAGATCCAAATAAGTTACATCCTATTACAAAATGGTCACTTCCACCTTTTCTAACAGATCACAGAATTGTTAAAAAAAATTTTTTTTTTCCTTAAGTGTCACTACAAGGATTGATTGAAGGCACCAACCTGGAGGTATTCTTTTTCTCTGCTGTGGTATTTTCTCTGTTCTCAGGGCTGAGGAGTAACTGATACATATTTATGTTCTTAATAAATATTAGAATTACAGATCACTAATGGGGAAGTTTGCCCTGTGCCAAAAAAAAAAAAAAATTACATAAGGTGAAGTCTATGTTTTCCCGTTCTTAGAGGCTGAGTGACCCAGTCAGCTGTTGTGAAAGTCAACTGCCTGTAAGAATCGCTCATGCTGCTTTTTAATTAATAAGGAAATCTAGGGGCCAGCCCAGGCTCACTGATTCAGAATTTTGGGAGACAAGGCCCATGAATCCTTAATTTTAAATACTCCCAAAAAATTAGAGGAAATGAGCTAAATTAAGATAAAGTGTGTTAAGAAAAAATTAGCTTTTTTTTTTTAAATGTTTCTAGATTTAAAAGAAAAGTCACTAAGATTCAAACCACCAGGATATGCAGGAAAACGAACACTGGTACACTGTTGGTGGGGGGTGTAAATCAGTACAGCCATTGTGGAAGTCAGTATGGAGGCTCATCAAAAAACTAGAAATAGAACTGCTGTGGGATCCAACTATCCCCCTCCTGGGTGTATACCCAGAGGAAATAGGTCGGCAGAAGCAAGGGACACCTGCGCACCAGTGTATCGCGGTGCTGTTCACGATAGCTAAGATTCAGAATCAGGCTGGACGCCTGTCAGTGGATGACTGGATAAAGAAAATACGGTGTGTATACACACAGTGGAGTACTATTCAGTCGTAAAAAGGCTGAAATCGTGTCATTTGCAGGAAAGTGGATGAACTGGAAGACATCAGGTTCAATGAAATAAGCTGGACCCAGAAACACAGAAAGACAGGTATTATGTGTTTTTTTCATACATGGAAACTAAAAAACAAAACAAAACAAAACAAAACAACCTAAAAAAGATGATCTGAAACTTGAGGAACTTTCAGGGAAGAGGCAGGGGACCAAGGGGAGGCAAGAGAACAGGGATGGTAAAAGAGCACAGAGGAGGGGTAGACATGATCAAGGCAAATATATGCATGTATGTAAATGATGTAGTATAGCACATTAATTTGAATAATTAATATATGTTAATAATTATAATAAAACAGCCTACAGTAGATATCAAAACCTTTGGGTTATTGAGTCAACAAAAACTAAATTAAAATGAAATGAAACAAAGTACAAACAAAATGTAAGCCCTGCTAGCTGTACCAGACACAGAGCCCCCTGCCCTGGTCTGGCTTGGTCGGTTTCTGCCTAGCGACACACCCGAGGTTGCTTGCCTTTGGGGCAAGGCTGCCTGTCAAGTGCGAGTCAGCAAAGGGCTGCAGCTGAGCCTCCTGCTAGGCCACCTGTTGGCAGAGGCCACTTTCCTCTCCAAGTCTCCTGCCACCTGCAAGTATCTGTTAACTCTTCTTGAATCCACAACCTCATTCAGGACACACAAGAGTCTCTGCCACTCACACACATAGCACAGAGGGAGGGTTCCAACATGCAAGAGAACAAGTGTCAGGGATCCTGAGGTACAGTCCTGGTCCTTCCTGAGCTTGATAGATAGTAAATAATCTCACCTCACTACAAAGGCGGAAGAGATACATACTTGAAAAGAGGCTACATACAAACTTACCTGTAAAGAAGTATGTGACAGCACGCGATGGATGGCTTATTTGACATCAAGAGAGAAAGGCTTATTAATCAAGATGTTCCATCATTACCACATATGAATTACCAACTAGCAGAGAATTAGAATACAATGCAATTATTTGATGAGCGTCCCTGAGTGTCTGAATCAGACAGTGAAGCTCCAAGAAGTTTATTAATCAGTTAGCAGGTCAATCTAATTAGTTAACCTAGTAAATTAATTAATAGATTAACATAATATATCTTATCCTATGATCTGTTATTTGCATATTCTTACCTTATCCTATTAGATATGTTGCATAAGATATTTTAAATCAATATATATACTTATAAATCGAATCATACCTCCAATGAAGTATGGTAAGGTAAGGAATGAACCCAAAATTAACCCAGAAAATACTGGGAGGAGATCTAAAAGCAGGACGGATGTTCAGAATCACTAGGAAACATTCTCTTGATACTGATCTTATTGTGTCCCAAGTGTCAGTACTGTATTTCAGTGACTCACTTGCACCCAGAGCAAACCAAGAACAAGTTTTTTGGGGTTGGTTGATTGCTACGTTGGTCATGCCAGGTGAGCTCACTGACAACATGCAGAAAGGTAGAAAGTGACCTTAGATTTTTGGTACGTATTTATTGCTCACCTGATCATAAAGGATGAGGCCTCTTCCTCAATTCATCCCAAAGTCAAACAGGCAAAAACTTTTGTGTCAATAGGGTGGTTAATATCCCCTGAGTCAGGTAATTATTCAATGTTATAACAAGTAGCACACCCAGGCTAAATTTGGTAAGGCAGGAGCTACTCACATGTTTTTGCCCAAACTGGGAACTAGGATCTATTTTCCTCAAAATGAAAATAACTTTATTGTTTTTTTCCAGATTGAAAAAAGTAAGAGTGTGACTAATAAAACCCCAGATAATACACAGAATATATAAAAGTAAAAAATACTGAGACATTGTTACTTAGAGATGAGTGCTGTTAAAAATTGAGTAAATAATCTGTCTAGACACTTCTTTATGCATGGATAGTTTTATAAGAACAGACTCATTTTTTTTTTTTTGTGGTACCGGGGATCGAACTCAGGCCCTTGTGCTTGCAAGGCAAGCACTCTAATCACTGAGCTAAATCCCCAGCCCCAGACTCATTTTGTAACTTAAAATATTATAATACCTTTCTATGTCAATATGTCATCATTTATGCCACAGATTTTGTTAACTTCCTGGTGTTCCATTTTCTGGCTATATCAAAATTTTTTTGACTACCTCTCAACTAATAAAAGTTGTTGCCTGGCAAGCACAAGGGCCTGAGTTCAATTCCTGGTACCACCAAAAAAAAAAAGTCGTCTCCAGTTTCCCAATGTTGCTAACAATGTTCCAACAGCCTTTCTTGTACATATATCTTGGTGGAATTACTTATTTTTCTCCTTGGGATGAGTTCTTGAAAGTGGAATCGCTGGACCAGGGAGCGACAGGTATGTTTTAAGGCCTTGGTTCCTGTGGCTAATTGCTGTGCCCCAGAAATGCCTTCCCCATTTACTCATTCACTAAGAGCTCAAATACATGACTTCTGTTAACTGGCTCAGTTCATCTAACTCAAGTATTAACAAACCAAGCCTAATGGGCTAATGCCAATCTTCATAAAAAGACCAAACATTTTGTTGTTGAGAATGACTGAATTTGAGTGCTAGGAATAAGATACTGAAGGAACATAAGAAGTCAAGGGTGAGAACCCAACTCATCCTCACCAAGAAGTTGAGCTTTGCCTTATCTGGTCGGTGGGAGAGGAGGACACCAGGTTGGCTTAAACCCCTCCCGTGGTTCTACCTGGACATGCCTGGGGTAACTACTTTTTTGTTTGTTTTTTTTGTTTTGTTTTGTTTTGCTACTGGGAATTGCACACAGGGCTTCCACACTGAACTATATCTCCAGCTCTTGTCATTTATTTTTTTTTTTTATTTTGAGACATGGTCTTCCTAAGTCTCTAAATTGCCTGGGTTAGGTGTGAACTTATGAGCCTCCTGACTCAGCTTCCCAGAGTGCTGGGATTATAGGTGAAAGTGACCATGCCTCGCCTCCTACCCACTTCTTGCCCCTGGCTCCATATGTAGTCATGTGTGGTTCCACAGGAGAGCATATCTAGTACAGCGGATCTGTCTCACTAAGGTGAGCTCTGCTTGCCTGGGTCTGAGGCCTCTTTCCTGACATGATCCCCCCACCAATCATTGGTATCTAGTGTCTCAAACAAGAGCATTCTCACGTGTGACTAGTAGGATTTCTTGTTTGAAGTTCCAAACCGACATAGACCCACCATATGCACGGGACCATGGCTCATCCTTGCAGACCTTTAAGTACCCTCCATCTGTGTAAAGTTGGAATTCTCCTTATTGAAGACTTCTCACATCTATGTTTTAGTCCACCTGTTTGTTACCAGAAGCGTTGGTTCATGGCTTCACCCTTGCAGCGTCTTGCTTCCACTGAACTGGCAGTCTAATGATTTCTGGGTTTAGCTCATCGTAGATGTGTAGATGGGTGCTGTCTCCTACCATCTCCTTCTGCCCAGTCTCCCGGTCCTGCTTGGTGGGATCTTTCCCTAAAATAAACTCTATGCAAGCCCTTGTCTCAGGCTCTGATTTCTGGGAGAATCAAGGCCAAGCTGCTGCCCAGCATAATGACTCGGGATAAAGAGAAGCTGCTTTAATTAGTAGTAAATGTTTTCCTCTCAGCTAACCATTTGATGTAAGATGTGCCTAACAGCTCTTACAGTCATAGTTGCACTGATTTGCCCTGAAGATGGCAGGCGTCCTAGAATTAAGTCCCCAAGTCTCTGTTGGGAACACCAATGAACAAACGGAACCAAAAGCTATAATTCAGTTTGAGACAATAGAAGGGGAATGATCATTCTAAGAATTATTTCAGTGGTTCTGTACTAAGAAACTTTGGGTTCTAGAATTTTTAATAAATGCCCTCATTACCTTTATGTAAATAATGGCTAATTTTTAACTAGCTGCCTTGGCTAAGTAATTTCGAATCGTTTATCCAAATTTTCACAAAATACTGAATTTCTTTTTAAGAAAGCAACATTTTATTAAATATTTTTAATTATACCCTTGTTTTCAAACACTTTGCAAAACATAGAAGGTTTTTATTTTTGTAAGGACAAAGACATTAGGCTGTGAATTAACAGACTCCAAAAGAGAGAGTGAAAAATACAAATGAAAATGTTTATTCCTTCAAAAAGTTTTTGCTATGTTAATCTGAAAAACAAAAGTCTTTCTACCAACACAGCATAGCTTAAGTTTGTAGGATGATTTTTACTGGCTCTAATATCCAAAGACTAGGAAGAGAGAAAAGTAGGTCAGTGTCTTTATGAGCATCTTTGTTCTGTTCTGTGATTATTTTTTGAAGTCCTAGATTAAATTAGGACTCCAGATGAGTTAATCAGTCTAGAAAATTCTTTTTTTCCTCCAGCATTAATGCTATTCTTTTACTATATGCCAACTCTAATCCCTATTAGATATATGAAAACTCTTTCACCAAAAACCTTTCTAGAAGTGTCCAGAAAAGGCAAATCCCCAGACTAAAGCAGCTCAGTGGTTATCAGTGGTTAGGAGAATGAAGGGGAGTGAGTCTTAGTGGGCACAGGGATTTTTTGTGGGGTGACGAAACATTCCAGAATTAGACATTGGTGATGGTTACAGAACTTTGCAGATATATTAAAAAATGCCAAGTTTATGTTTTAAGAGGGTTTATTTATTATACGTGAATTATTATCTTAATATGAAATAAAACTAAAAAACAAAAAAATGCATCCTAGAAGTATTTGATGCTCTTCCCCAGGAAAATATTTTAGCAGGAGGAAGCGCCCACCTGACTTCCCTGATGGTCTTGGTCAAGTCCAGCCCTTTGCTGTTGAAGCTAAAACATCACCTTTTCAGCCCCAGACCTGGAGTTTAACACCCGCAATCCCATGTGGTTGGGCGCCTCCGTGGTACACCACCCATTTTATCAGTTTGACTCACAGGAAACTTAACTGCGTCATTCTCTTGATGGGGGCTGTCAATTTCATGCTGTCACAAGGGGCAGGGCTGCAAAGAAGACAGCTGTAGCACTCAGGGGAACCTAATGCCTCCCCCAAACTGCTGAGCCCCATAGCCTCAGTTAGCATTCAGTAGAGGAGCCATAGAGGCCTGGCTTTTTGTTCATGAGGAAAAAAAGCCATCCCTACTGGCAGCTGAAAAGACAGCTCCTCTAGGGACCAATTATTCTATTTTGTGCTGTACAAACTGCATGAGGCTGCTGTGAGCCCCCAGGAGCCACTCCACTGGGCTTCCCCGTCCGAGGCCAGGCGGGGGCTCTAGATACGAGTTGTTCTTCATGTCAAAACTCCTGCTAATGACACAATTAAGTAACTGGGGACCGCGGAGAAGCTCTTAATTAGGTAAATACTGCTTTCTGAGAAATGATTGCCTGGTTTTAGGCAAGCCATGGCTGTCAGATCGCTGGAAGATACATGCTCTGTAGATAAATGAAGGAGCATTTTGAGGACCCAATTTCCCTCTGATTATTTCTCTTATTTAACAGTGGAGAATACCTACCATTTTATTAGAAATAATACAGGTTGCTTCATTTTAAGAATTAATGTCCTTTATGTTTGCCCAAGGAAATGAACTGTAAATGGAAGAAAGAATAGCTAACCATTATCTGGGTTACTAAATAATTTGATTGTACCCGACAATCTTTTGGAACCTCTAAATCATTGGCTAAATGAAATCTACAGACATTTATATTCGTTTCTTGTCCAAAGCCTCCACACCCTCCTGCATCCACCAAGGATCAAACATTTTAATATTTTTCTCTCAATCATCCTGCTTCAGGTTACTTTTAAGATTAGGTTCCATTTAAGAGCAGTTGAAGGTGTGCTTTGGTGTAATTTCCATCATCTATTTGCTATACTTTTATGAGCTCCATAGTAGCCAGGAAGCCAGGAAAGTAGTAACCCACTGGTAGACTGGAGCAAGGATGGGAGGTCATACATGATTTGGTAAAGTAGAACTCGCTTACACCTCCTCTTTCCCATTTTGGATTTTGGTGTTGTTTTATATATTTTTTCTTTCCAATTTTTTTTTTTTTTTTATTTTAAACCAAGAACATGTATTGGTACATTCTACATACAATGGTCACATTCATTACATTAATTCTGTACCCATACATGATGTATCTTGGTTCTCCCCCCTCTCCCCCCCTCCCCTCTGCACCCTCCCTCCCTATTTACAGCAGGATCATCCATATGGAAACCACTTGTTTCACTTTAAGGAACTGAGGCTATGTGCTCTGAGATCTCCACTGGCTTTCACTGATGTTTTATTTCTTTGATTAAAAGAAAAAAACTGGAAGTTTTGCTAATTTATCTTTTCACATTACAAAATGACAAGCTAAAGAACTTTACTCCCAATTATATTTATTGATCCAATTATTTGTTACTCATAAATATTTATTGCTATGTATTACTGTAGTTTGAATGTGTCCACCAAACAGCATGTGGTAGAAACATAATCTCAATGCAACAATTTCGGGAGGTAGAACATTTAAAAGATGATTAGGTCACAAGGGCTCTGTCCTCACCAATATGCTAATGTCACAGTCACCAGAGTAGGTTTGTTATAAAAAGAAGTTAGGCATTCTTCCCTCCCCTTCCATCCCCTCCTTTCCTCTCTTCTCTTCCCTCTCCTTTCAGCTATGGGATGATGCAAGAAGGCCCTCTCCAAATGCAGACTCCTCAGCTTTGGCCATCCCAACCTCCAGAGCTGTAAGAAATAAATCTTTGTTTTGTAGAAGTTACAGAGCCTCAGCTATAGCACACGAAACAGACTAAGACATATAACATAGGAACAACATATATGTCCACCTGTATCCTTTCTGTGTTCTTGGTTTGTTTTAGTATTGAGTTAACTGAATTATTCCTAAATTTGAAGTTCAGACTGTCATATGGGGAAAAGTTATCTGTCAGATTGCTCATGGATAGGAAAATTAGGTGGTAAAGACCACATTAGTGTTAAAAATATCAGGCTCGTTACTTTATTGCGGCTTTCATTGTATAATCTTCAACTGCAGGAAGATATTTATTCTTTGTTTTAGTTGTTTGTATTTTTGATTATGTGATTTTCCACCTATAAAGTTAAGATCACTGGTGGAAGGTACAAAAAATAATCTTCCTTCTCTTTGTGTCCCACTGGCCCCTGACCCTTATTCCATGTGTCTTCTGATTGTCCTTGACATCTGGCCAGCTCCACAAATCCTCTCTTCATCGTCACATCATCCAGGCCAACTCAGTGGTTGAAGCAGTCTTTTTCTATATCTACTCAAACTCAACTGATACCATCTTCATTCACAGCCAGTCACCCACAAGTCCTGACTCCTTTCTTACCATTCATGTCTCCAACAAGGCCTCCCAATGCTTTTCTTCCTGCTCACTTAGCCTCCCTGCCCTGATTCTCTCAAGCCCTGCTCAGCTGAAATTCTTCAGCCAGACATTTCAACTCTGCTGTCACACTCACTCAGGGAATTCTTGAGTCCCTTTGACCCATTTTTGGTGCTATGGAGCCAGCCACAATCCCAGGGTACTCCCCGTGCCTGCCTTTCTGTTCTTGATTATAGGTTTGGAATCAAAATCTATTGTCAAAATCTAGTGTGGAAAGTCTTAAATATTTGAAGACCTGACCTTTGTATGGTGCAACATTGGTGCCCATCCATATTTCCTTTGTTCCTTGGGATAAAGAGCTTCGGACACTCCCCGCGGAAGCCGTATCATGTCTTTCTCCTTGGGAGACCCCCAGTCTTCACACTGTCTCTTGCCTTTGACTCACCTAGCAAATGCTTTTTGAATGTCTCTTTCTGGCTCTGAATGGTAAGCCAATGTTGAACACAAAAGAGTGACGAAAGCAGGCTCTGTCCCTCTAATGGATGAGTGTCCAGTGCAGAGGAGAAAGTCAGACAACAGGTAAGGGAACCACCATTGGACAAGAGACAGCTGCAGGAGAGGCACAGAGAAGGAGCCCCGACCAGAAAGGGCTTCGCCAGATCATTCGCCTCCTTTGCTGAAATCAGTACCATCTGGAATGAGCTTCTATAGCTATTTTCCTCTGAATATGAAAGTATTTCGATTTCTGATTCTGCATTTGATCCCATTTCAGCTTCAGAGGAAATGCCGCCCATCCTCTTCTGTATCTCGCCTTTTCAGTCTGTTCTCTTGGCGCTGTTCTTTCCAGTCTACACAGGGACTGCACCATCTAAATCACTGTTTTTAATAGAATACTAAATCTCGCCCACTGGTATCTTTCCCTTTGCCTTCAAAACTGTGCCAGGTCACCTTGATAATAACTAATCTCATCGTTTACCTTCATGGTGGGCTGCTTGTTCTACCAAATATGTATCTAGAAGACATCTGTCTCCAATTCCTCACCCCTATTTAACCTTCTTTTTCTTTATTGTTTAAAAGAATACTTATCAAATATTTCATATGTACAAGAAGGAGCAATCAAATGATTGAAATAAGTAGTTAACCACAAGATGTAATGAACTCTTGCACTTATTACTCAGTAGTATTAGAAATCAAATATACCCAAGAAACTGATTCCTGATACCATTCTCTTCTCTGCCCAATGAAAGGGGGCATCCTCTTGATTTGGTGTCATTATGGTTTAAATCAAGAGTGTCCCCCAAAAGCTTCACACGCTGAGGCTTGGCTTTTGTTAGGTGATCGCATCATGGAGACACTGTACTCATCTGTGTGTCCTTCTACTTGTGAGGTCAGTGACTGAGTGTGCTCTTGGAAGGTGGGGCCTGGCTGGGTCACTGGGGTGACCCACAAGGGTTTATCTCCCTCCCTGGCTCCTCCCTTCTGTCTCTGTTTCCTGACCTCCATGAGCTAAGCAGCTTTCCTCTACTATTTCATGCTGATTTTGCCTGGAGCAGGCCCACTATGGACTGAAACTCTGAGCCAAAATGAACTTCTTCTCCTTAAAATTGTGGGTGTCAGGTATTGTCTCAGCAACAAGCAAAGTGACTAAGACAGTGTTACAGTGTTTCTCATTCCCATGCTTTGATTTGTAACTTTGCTACATGCTTATCCTGAAATACAACAAAGTATGAAATATATATATTTCAATTAAATGATCTCCCATCTTCATTTCCGTCTACATATTATTTGTATTCAAAACTTTGTATTTTGAAATTTATCCATACCAATCCATACATTTTGCTCCTGAATTATGTTTCCTAGTTTTTGTGTATATGTGCTCACACACACAAACATAAAAAATACATACATAAGCTATATTTATAATCTATAGTCCTGGTTTTAGAAATTTAAACATTAAAGAAAAGCTTTAATCATTTTGCATGTTCTTGCTAATTTTGCATATTCTTTGCATTTTCTTCCTAGTTTGCATATTTGTGCTAGTGTCCTCTTGTGACCATATATAAGAATTATTCCTGGGAAGAGATGTGGAGTGGAATTGTTGGGTCATTTGAATGGACCAATGGAAATGAAACTATTATTGTCTCTTGATCTGTGGAACCTTCCTGGAAACATAGAGCACCTTTGTGACAATGAAAGCAAAGGTAAAGAGGAAGTAATATGTCATGGTGACATAATTATGGTGGGACACAAAATACAAATCTCAACTTATGTGCAGTAACCACTACCCATAGCGGCAGGTTGAGAGATTTGAATTTCTAGTTCTGGTGTTTTCCATTTGAAAACTGCTCATGCATCAGATTCTTAAAATGCCTTGTCCGCCTCTGTCTTTTCTTAGTTAAAAAACCAGGGTGGCATTTTCTTGTTAAACTAACCAGCACAAGCGTGGCCAAATAATTCCAGAAGACATGTGTGAGTCTCACGATTGGGCTCCAAGATAGTCTAAATTAACCTGCTGTGACAGTTTGCAAATTCCTTCCCTCGCCTGAGCAGTTTTTGTCCTGTGCTCAAGTATGGAGACTAACAACTGTGTGATAGTTCTAAAACCAAAACCACAATTGTGGTGCACATAGTTAGGCCACAGCCTTGTGTTGCCAATTTAGAGAACATGTGGTTAAACCCAGCAGTCTCTTTGACTGCTGGCATTTCTGGTGTTTTGAATTAAAAATAAATGTCACTTTTTCTTCTACAACAAAATTAATTTGTCATTGATATAGGAGTTAATGGCACATTCATTGAGATATTTCCACTAACATCGTAAATTGAACATCTTAACCGAAAGCTTCATGGGACAGTAATTTGCCAATATTTAGTACTTACTCTATTTCAAGACATCCAGTGAATATTAAAATTTTTTCCTATTCTTTTAAATGCTGTTTGTGAAATTGTTTGTTTAATTACTATTTGACAGTGTCCATATGTGCTGAGGAAATTTTTACCAAAGAAGAAAGTCCAAATACATTGAGATGGCTGGAGTGTGTGTGTGTGTGTGTGGTATCGGGGGGGTCCTTGGTAATAGACATTAATTTCTTTTCATTTCAACTATCAATATGTATTAATGATCACAGCAGTGTGCCAGGGGAAATATAAAGATGTACAGGCTTTGTCTTCCTGAACCTTCTGCAGAATGGATAGCTGTGTTATTATTCTCACCAAGTGCATAAAAATGTTGGTTATGTACCTTTTCTTCAGAATTCTTCCTGATAAAGTCTTCAGAAGACACTTCTAATCTTTGCATGGAGATACAATCTCTTATACAACCTAAGCTGCATGACAAGTTTAATGTGGTCAGGATCTGAAATTATGAAGAGACACTGCATATACATATATATATATATATATATATAAAAAATAATCTACATGATTTATAATATATAATTTATAAATATAATACGTATAATGTATAATATAATATATAATTTATAATATATTATAGTACATAATTTATAATATATTATTATATAATTTATAATATATATTATAAATACTACATATATATTAGGTAGCTGGTAATGAAACGTAAGAGCAATTGCTTTGCAAAAAGTAAAAAGACGTATTTTCAGAGGAAGATTTTCTGTGCATTAAGATACAGAGTCAAACAGTTGAGAAAATATTTTTAATAGGGATCTGTAAAGGTCATTTTGCATGTGAGTAGCCTCTTGATTCTTATTTGATTATTAAGACTAAAGGCGCAGTCTCTCATGTCAACAGGACTTATTGTGAGACCAAACCAAAATTTGATTTATCCACACTGGGTTTTGACCAAAAACTCCATTCTTTGTTATTGTGACCTGGAAGTCATATATTAATTGTTAGTCAGCATTAGCTTTCCTTTATTCTGTCCGTGGAGGCAGATGGTAAAACAGGGTTACATCTCTTGAATAATTAGGGGCAAGTATAACTAAGCCCATTGAAGACCTTATTTGTCTCCTATACTATCAATAATAATTAGTCAAATTATGCCTAGAGTAAATGATAGGGTAAAAGATGACACTGCTTTGATGGAGATCAACTGATAAGGTAAATGCCCATATTACTTTGGACTCTGTTTGTTTGTTTTGTTTATGAAAGATGAGTGTCATTTATACCCACTCTCAATAGCAAATTTTTCTTAAAAGCTTTAGGCAATAGCAATATATGTATATGTATATATATAATATATATATACACACACATGTATATATATAGCTTGGAAATGAGTGACTGAAAATAACACAGAGAGATGAATTGCACAGAAAATAACAATTCTGGGTG
Organism: Hystrix cristata; assembly: GCA_004026905.1. Classification (NCBI taxonomy): domain Eukaryota; kingdom Metazoa; phylum Chordata; class Mammalia; order Rodentia; family Hystricidae; genus Hystrix; species Hystrix cristata. The sequence goes on from PVJO010001919.1 coordinate 29,112, forward strand.
AATAATACTTCAGTTTTAGCAAAAGCAGAAGTCCCAGAGAATTAAATTAGATGGCTATGAACTAATTAGGAGGCGTTTTACTTGTAGACTACATTGATGAGGAAGACTTAATTTCCTTTAATGAAAATCACCACCATCATTTCTAAGAGGTAGCAGACTACAGAAAGATTAACGTGTTAAAAACTCCGTGTTCCTGTAACTAAGCGGGAGCTCACTAGCTATAACTGAGCTCCTTTGCACAGCAATGCTGTGCGAGCTGGTACCTTAAACAGCACTATCCTGGTAAGAAGAGTTTTGGGCTAGAATAACCAACAACTGGGTGTTAATGATTCAATAGATGGCATTCATTTGTCACTGCTGGAGAAAGGAAGAAATGGCCCTTTGAAGTGGTCTCTTTCCCCTCAGTTTTAAAACAGTTGCCTTAGTTCAAGAAAATACCATGAAATCCCCAGATGTACAGGAGCCCTGGCACCAACGTCCTGACCACTTCCTAACTCAGAAAATTGCATTCTGATTATCGATGCTGTCTTCTTGTGGCTCTACTTTAAAGAGATGAATGGCTCTGGTTAGAATCTAATTTCCTCTTAGAATTAATGCTGCAAAATTAATGGGCCGCCTGGTCACGTTTCAGAGGGTAAATAAATGACCATCCTTGGTACGGGTCAGGGTCAGCGGTGACTCTTCTGTGACTCACAAGCCGTGAGTGAACACAAGTGATTAGACCCAGGCCCAGACGCCAACAACAGTCCTGCAGGGGAGCAGGGGGAGCAGGGGGAGCAGGGGGAGCTGGAGAAGGTGCACCTCATCTTCTAATCTAGTCAGTGGCTTGAGCGTTCCAGGAGTCTGTAGGGCCGAATTTACACAGGTCCGTGGGCTTATCTGCAGTCTTGGGATGGATATGTGTGTGAGCGGCCAGTGCTTGTTTGGGTGTGGTACACACACACACACACACACACACACTCCAGTGTAAGTTCCATTAGGGTACTTCCCAAAGCCAGCACAGTGCTAGCTCATGGAGCATGCTCAGTGTATGTGTGTGGAGAGAAAAAGGGACAGAAGGAAGAAGGGACAGAGGGAGAGAGGGGAGGAAAGAAGGGAGAAGTCTAGGAACAAGGAATGGAGGAATTAAGAAAAAGGGGAATGAGGAAAGAGGGTAATTTTCCACTGCAAAGCTCAGAGGACTTGACCTTGAAAATCAAAACAAGGAAGCAAAGTTTGCAAATCCTAACAAATGTCCTGACCCCCAGTTACCTAAAAGTGATTTAATTTCTGAGTGACTGTGATAGTCAGCTTCCCATCGCTGTGACAAAATGCCTGAAAAAGGCTACTTAAAGGTGGAATGATTAAATTTTGGCTCCTGGCTTCAGAACTTTTGGTCACGGGTTCCATTATTTCTGGGCTTGTGGTGAGGTGGAACATCATGGTGGAAGGGTGTAGCTGAGGAAAGCTGCTTGCCTCATTGTGGCCAGAAAGCAAAGAGAATATGAGAAAGGGTCTGGGGACAAGATATCTACTTCAAGGGCATGCCCTTCATAGGTACTTCCTTCAACATGGCTCCACTTCCTCCAGCTAGGCCCCACCTCCTAAAGTTTCTACCACCTCCCCATATCTATAAATTCATCCATGGCTTACATCACTCAAGAGGTCAGAAGCCTCATGATCTGTTCACCTCCCAGAGGCCACCCCTAAACACTGCTACAGTGGGGACCAAGCCATCACCATATGAGACTTTGATCCAAACTATTAGCGACCTTCTAAAGCCTGGAATGAGATTCCCTGAGACATGGGATCCAGGAGTCTATGTGTAAGGTCCTCAGGTGAATCTAGCAGTTTTCTTTGGAGACCACAGGAATTATTAGACAAATTCAACCTGACTACCTGTATTATTGGTGCTGCAGTTTCTAATTTGACTCTCCAACTGGGACAGAAACTTGGAAAGGGCCACACAGAACGTTGTTACATAGATATGCGCACTCAGGTCAAGAGATGTAAAAGCTGCCTGAAAAGTCTCAATCAGCAGAGCCTCGCCTGGGATGTCTTCCTCTCTAGTGGTGCTTTTCAGTGTACAAGTATGTAATGCAGGCTTAAGGCTGCATTCAGAGCTGTTCAATCTGTGTCATCTGCCAAGAGACAGTAGCACCTAGGACTTCAGGGTGAGGTTTTCAGAGTCAGCCTGCTCCTGTTTAAATCCTGACTCCATGTTTAAATCCTCTAGCTATCATGATCTTGGGCAGCTACTTAACCCTGTGCCTTAGTTTCCTCCCTTGTGAAATGGGGTGCAGGTGAGACACTTATACAATGGAATGCTATGAGACTGAACCTATTTCTAGTGTATGTTAATGACTTAATTCCCAGTGAGTACTTAGTAAGGTCTCCAAAATATAAGCTATTATAGTTCTAATTTCTTATGTATATTATATTTGTATAATTCTTGTATTAGCTATTTTGTAGGAACTTTAGCACAAGACTTGTTGAATAGGATGACTCATTTTGTTGTATAAAAAGACAGAGAGAGCCGGGCATGGTGGCACACACCTGTAACCCCAGCACTCAGGAGGCCGAGGCAGGAGGATCCACCATGAGTTTGAGGCCAGCCTGGCCTACATAGTGAGTTCAAGGCCAGTCTGGACTACATAGTAAGGCCCTGTCTCAAAACACTAAAAAAAAAAAAAGAAAGGAAAAGACAGAGAGATGAGACTAGGTCCCACCTGAAAGGGCAGACAGAGATGTGGCTGGAATTGGCTGGCTGATAGCCTTTATGTCATTCCTTGAAATGTTGGGGAGGAAGTCACCCAAGGAGCTTACTAAATCTGCACACTCCCAGGCCCATTCTTAGGATTTCATCTAGAGGGAGGCCTGGCATCCACTTTTTGAAGCAGAACCCTGCGTTACATGCTCTGTGGCCCAGGCTTTGGCTCATGGGCTTGTCCCATCACCACGGAGGGAGCCTGACTCCCTCGGTCCGGCTGCCTCTTCCCTCAGGGAGAGCGCAGGGGTGAAACACGAGGCCCACGGGTGAGGAGCTGAGGAGCGCTGTGCACACGCAGGGCCCCAGTGCAGCGGAGCCGCCTCCAGCCCCCAGTGTGCACTTGCAGGCCTGCTCCTCCGCCCTCTCCCGCTTCCTGGGCGGGGGAGGACGTGCTCACCTGGAGAGGTCCGGCCTGAGAAGCTTGCGGACTTCACACATCCCCGCTCCCCTCTGCCCTGAAGCAAACCGGTACAGGGACGTGACTTTTTCTTCTCGCCCTCTGCTGGCCCCGCGGGGGTGGCTGGCTTGAACTTCTTGCACCTCTTGGAGGTGAAAAACCTACTAGAAAGTTCTTTGTGACTTTGTAGCAGGGAAGAGTGAGGATGCTCCTTGTGCACGGGTGTCACTGGTGCATGAGCAGACACACACGCTCACCTCCTCAGAGGGGTCGCCGCCACTGTCAGGAGCTTTCCTATTGACCTCCTCCATTTGGGGGAATCGTCTGCACCCCGAACCCCTGTGACACCATCAGGACACGTTGTTCGTGGCCTTTGGCTTTTCTCGGGAGATAGTCGCTATTGAAAGGTTGCGGCCTTTGTGGATGTGATGCACGTGACACGCCCTCTCCTATATGACATAATTATTTTCAGTACTAATCTTGTAACATATTTATAAATAAATTAATGGCAATTTTAAAATTCTGTAACATTTCAGATATGAAGTAAGATCTGTGCTTACCAAGCAGAATTATTACACCCGGTAGTTTATCCTGTTTCATTATTCTAAGTTTTAAACACAAATGCAGACTCCGAATGGGCATAAACATATGAAATAAAAAACATTAATGTGGGGCTGGGGATTTAGCTCAGTGGTTAAAGTGCTTGCCTTGCAAGCACAAGGACCCGAGTCGATCCCCAGCACCAAAAAAAAAAAAAAAAAAAAAAAAAAACAAAAAAAACCAAAAAAAAAAAAACATTAATGTAACTCAAGTTCTACTTCTTTGACTTTATAATCAGAAAGCTATCATCATTTATTCTGCATCTACTCTTTAAATCCAGAAATGTCACAAAGGTTGGAGAAGAGAATAGAGCCTAATCGGTAATAAACTTACTCTCAATGCCTGAAGCTGAGCCTTGGGGAACACTGTATTAGACTTCTAGAATTAATTTCCCTGTGGAACACGATGTTTATTAAAAGTCAAGTCATAAAAATGTGCTAATTGAAGTTAACATATATATTATCAAAACTCAACAGTAATTACAGCAGTTGTTTATAACTTGGATCAGAGGTTGGCAAACTTTCTCTGTAAGGGCCAGATAGTAAATATTCTATACTTTGTGGCCATCTGGTCTCTGTCACCACCACTCGACTGTGTCATTGTAGCATGAAAGAAAGCTGCTACGGATAATACATGAATGAATAAGAGTGGTTGGTTCCAATAAAACTTTATTTACAATAACACACGGCTGGCTGGACTTAACCTGTAGAAGTAGTTTGCCAAAACCTGACTTTTTCGGGGGAGTGGTTATTTTATCACTCATACTGTTTAGAATTACTGGCTTTTCTCAGTTCTGTTGTTTTAAGATTCTCTACAGAGAATGTACCTCCCTACATTTCCAAAGTGGGCTTGTACCTCACTGCCGCCCTTGAGACACCATGGTCTACATCTAAGTGTGAGATTCTTAGAATTCATTCATCTTAGTGGCACTGGGACTTGCCACTGAATTCTCTTAATATATCCAAAATAGATAAACTCAAGCATACTATAAATTTAAGACAAGCTGTACATTTTCTACTTTCATATAATTTAGACTTTGTGCTCATAGCAAGCTTTTTAAGAAATAGTGTATTATATAGAGAGTATGTAAACATTTATAATTATCTTCCCACCATCCATCTTCTGACTTTCTATAAAGACATTATTATTTATACAAACAAATGCTATTTATTTATATACTTATGGGTAGACTTCTTTCAACAAATAGATTTACAACGTCCATTCTTTCTTTCACATTGTTTTCATCTCTTCTGCTAGAAGCATAGTCTCCCCTCCTGCTTCTCTCATTTCTCTTGCAGACTTACAGCCTTCAGCACTCTCCTGCTGCAAGTGTGTTCTGCCCCATCGGATGGGCGAGAACTGTCTGTACTGTCTTCTCGTCCACCGCGCAGACCAAGTTTCCTTAGGCCGGAGCTGCTCACCTTTCTACCTTGTAATCATTGCCAGCTGTCTAGGGGCCTCTGGCCTTGTCCTGTCAGGACAGGTGCTGCCAAGTCATCCTGCCCTCACCCTCTGCCTTCCCCACACTGCCAGGGGCTGCTTCTCCTGGAACACACCTGTTGACTTTTCCATTACTTTGTTTTATATGATGCCCAAGATGTTATCTGCCCTTTTTCTCAATATCCCTTTTCCTTGAGTCTATTTATGTCTTTTCCTTGGGTCTGTTTCCCCTCGTGCACAGTTCTTTTTGTAGTGTGTGTGTATGTTATGTATATGTGTGTGTACATGTGTCTTCACATGGGCTTTCCTGAGACCCACCAGACGGGTTGGAAGCAACACTACAGATGCAGCACAATGGGATGGAATGGTAGTTTTTCCTCAGCTAGACAACCTTAAGAAATGTCTTCTGTGGGTGTCAGTTTGAAGACTTCGGTCCCTATTTCGCAATGTCCAGGTGGAGAATCAATGAAATAACATGGACTCGCACATGCCAAATGCCTTAGCTAGCACCTGGCACTCACTGGGAGCTCAGCGTATGACGTATGAACGTCACTTTTAGGGCCGTCATGTCTGGTTGTGTGGTTTGTGTGATGTACACAAGCACCTCTCTGAGGAATGTGTGCGGGGGACCTGAGGGCTGGATTCTGTAATTCATCTGCCAAGGGGAGGGGCGGCCTTGGTGTCTGATGATCTCCCCATAGGTCTCATGTCCAGGCTCGCTCCCCGCTGGCTCCTTTCTGGTCTCTCTGAGCTGTCTTCTAAGGTAGTCGCCTCGTCAGCGAGAAACAGATCTACTGGGGTCCTGGCCTGGGGGAATCCCTCTCCCTCTCTTCCTGAGCTGGTGAGGAGCTGTCTTCCTTTTCCGGTCAGGTGGCTCAGGGTCATCATGGTGCCAGCCCTACGCTGGGGACCCACGTCTCTCCCTGCGGCAGTGTTTGGTGGAAGAGCAGGCTGTAGAAAGGCGCGGTGTCTGGGGCACACACGGGCACACAGGGCTTCTGGCTGGTTTGTGGATCTTCCTGAAGGGCCAGCCATTTGTCGAGTCTCAGCCCATGGCAGGGAAACTGGCCAGGTATATGCAGACAGAAGACAGCACTCCAGGCAGAGAGAACTTAGGAGATTAAAGAGAGTCCCTGGTTAAGAAGGAAGTCCCAGAAATGCTTTCATCAGGACTTGGATTCCCCAGATTCAATTTCTCGGGGTTCCTCCATTTTCGCAGGACTCGTGGAAGTTGGTAGGACAGGAGTCTCCGGTCCTTGGAGAGGGACAAGGGAAGCTCCTAGACCTGACTCTGTTGTGGAGGGGTTGAGATGAATCAGTTCCCAGACAGTCCTGAGGCCTTGATTGACCCCTGGCCTGGACTGATCCACAGCTCAGCTTGCCTGTAACCAGATCTCTGTGGCTACTTGCACAAGGGTCAACATTTCTCCCAAAAGGAGCCATGCCAGAGCCCCTAGGGCAGGTTCTCTCTGCTCAGCACCTTTGACCCAGTTCACACAGGAAAGAGTAGACGCTGTCCTTCAGAGTTCTCCCGCACCTGTGAACGCAAAGAGAATCTTTCCTTAATTCTTTCAACACTGCATTGTGGGCCCAGGCAAAGAATCAGCACCAGAACAGCAGATGGGGACAAAATACTCCAGCATAGAGTGCTTCCCTGTCATTCGAAAAGGTCCAACCCCCTCATCCCTTGCCGACTCCCCTCAGATGGGCCCTTCTGTGCAGTATACAAACTGTACATCCAGACTTCGTGGCCCTAAACATAAAATTACCATATCAAATCTCATCTAGTTCCCCATTTGGGTTCTGGGTTGGTTCCCCGTAGGCATCCAGGCACAGTCCAGCACATGTGGAGGGCATCACAGCAAGGGGCTAAGGGCACAGACCCTCTTGTCAGGTTCCATTCTGCTGTCACCAGCTGTGAAGCCTCAGCAAAACCATTCAGTCTTTCTAGTTCTCACTTTGCTCTTTGATAAAGTGAGACGATGCTCATACCTGCCCTAAAGGCCTCTGTGCATAGCCCACGATACAGCCCATGTGATGTATTTAACCCTCTGCTGAGCGTAGAGCAAGAGCCAGCTCTGCACAGGTCTTGGCCGCCTCTTGTCAAACTGATGTTTTAAGTGAAGAAAGCAGTACTTGATCAATGCAAAACAAACAAACAAAAACTCCCCAAAAATATTGGACTGTAGACAAAGAGAAAAGGACAAAAATGACCTCTCCCATTCCTCCTTCCCAGGCATGACTATCGTTAGCATTTCTAGTCCTATTTCTAGTTCATTTCTAGCCAATTACTTATGCACACACAATCTTTTAAATATATGTGTGTCTTACACATGCCTTGTTATTTTTCTCTGTTCTGAAAATAAAAAGTAGAATATATAAGCTATTGTATAATTTGCTTTTTCTGCTTTACTGCTTTATATTGTAGAGATAATGTCATAATATTTCGGGTAGTTGCCCTCTTGCTCTCTTTCTCTCTCTTGTTCTCTGTTGAGACCTGTGCATGTCTGGAACTAGGGATTGAAGCAGTGACCTTTGCTGCCCCCACAGTCCTTTCTTTAAAATTGTTGAGACAGGGTCTTGCTGTCACTAAGTTTCCCAGGCTAGGGATGAACTTCTGGTCTTCCTGCCTCAGCCTCCCAGAGTGCTACAATGACAGGTATGCACCACCACATGAGTTATTTTTTAATTAAACAGTATTCCAGTGCAAAACTGGACAACTGTCTATCGCACTCATTTCTGGCTGATAGGCTTCCAAGTTGCTACTAGAGATTTACTGCTGTGAACAATACTAGCGTAAGCTTCATTGAGCAGCCCTTTCTGTGCTCATCAATTCCTACAAAGGGAATTACTGGACATAAAAAGATGTGGGGGCATTTACAGTGGGAGAATTATCTGCATCTGCCTAAGCATCCCATGGTCAAGTCTTTACTACCAGCAGCCAGGACCGAGAGGTGTGCCAGAACCGAATAGGAATGTGAGAAGCAGCCCAGAATCCTGGTTCCAGTGCCTCCATTTACTAGCTCTGTGACCTAGGACAGGTTACCTAACCTCTCCAAGTCCCAGTTGCCTGATGTGCAAAGAAAGCATCTACAAGTCTTCGCATCATTCCTACAGTGGCAGTGAAGAAAGGCAGTAATGAATATAAAAAATGTGCTGTCTACGGGGCAACGTGAAGACATGAAAGGTATGGTTAATATTTGGTTTTTAAATCTCGCGTTCATTTTATGGTGTCTGAGTTTCTTGGCATTCACAATACTTACAACCCAATAATAAAGCCATGCTATTGAGAGTACAATTAGGGACGAGTTGGAAACCTGCCCAGTTCCTGAGCATTTGATCTCAGCGGAGCGCAGCACATTTGAAAAGACTCTTGGTGCCGGAGCAGGATTTCTGGGGAAGTTCCTCCACATGGTCCCGTCCATCCTGACATCCCAACTCTTATCCTCCCACCTGCTTCTTAACAGTATGCTCTGCTCTGTCCCCTCCAACCTGAAGCACCTGTGATTCCATGATCTAAACTTAACCTCAGGGACAGCTGGGCTCAGGCAGAATGTACTTTGCGTTTCTTCCCTTCCCACCCACTTACCTCATTAATACAAAGAAATGCTCAGAGAATCCCAGAAGGAGGCTGGGGAAGGATACAAAGGTCTTCAGGTTGGGCAGGATGTGAGAAAGACAGGGATGTGCATGGGAACGCCTGATCCTTGTTGGCTGTGACTTGGGGTCGTCTTTGCCCACTCCCCGCCTTTGTAGAAGCCGGTGGGGAGGACTCTCCAGGATATACTCAGGGTCAGTTGAAGTTGGACGTGTGTCTGTACAGCTGGCTATCCGGTGAGTAACAGCAGCAGCAAAGTCCTGTCTTCAACTCACAAACTGCCTTGATAGCAGAAGTACAAAGAACTCTTTACTCATCTGTGTCAATCTGCTTTCCGTCACTGTAACCAAATCCCTGAGATAAACTGACTTAGAGGAGAAATTCTCTCTGCGGAGGAGAGTACAGTAGAGCAGGGCTGCTCAGCTCATGGCAGCCAGGAAGCAGAGAGAAACAGAGCTCCCTTCTGTACCAAAGTCTCTCTCCCACACTCGGGATTGCAGATCTATAAATGGATTAACCCACTCATGAGGTCAGCACCTTCACGATGCAGTCAGCTCCCAAAGACCCGCCTCTGAACTCTGCTGCGCTCGGCACCGTGAGCTTTGGAGGACATCTGAGATCCTATGCTTTGATGCACATTCCTGGTTTACCCTCAACCCAATTTCAAGACCCCCCCCTTCCTACCCAAACTTACCGGCCCGAATCCACCCCAGCCTGGGATGGCCACGAACAGCTGAGCTCAGACCTGGGTTTGGGGCTTCCCATGGGCCACCGCAAGGAAGGAAACAGAAGACCACAAGGCCAAATCGCCTTAAGAAATAAGGTACCATCAAATGGTAACAATGCCCCCCCATATAATTTATTATCTAATTATTGATTGCAAGAGACATCAGGTGGGATGCAGTGTTCTCTATCTTTTTCCACCTCCATTCTTACCTTCCCTACTAATACATGTTAGACTAGGACATATTTGGAATTTTTTTTGCTCAAAATTTATTAGCCGTAATTTTATGGATGGGTGGATTTTGAAAGAATATTTAAATATTCCATATTATAAAATGTCACAAACCTACAAAAGTATATGCAAGCTTGTGGTTTATACTCAGAGCACACAGAATATGAAATAATCACTCAGTTCCAGAAGCAAATCACGAGAACATATTGAAACTCTGGTTCTTTAGGGGGGAAAGAGTCTGAAATTTAGCATCTATTGTTGCCTGGCTTTCATTGTAGATTTCCTCCTATGTATGTCCTCCTGGACAAAATGTATTTTGACTCTTTGAATGTTTTAGAAGGTTCATCAAGGGCTGGGGATTTAGCGCAGCGGTTAGAGTACTTGCCTCACAAGCACAAGGCTCTGAGTTCGATCCCCAGCACCAAAAAAAAAAAAAAAAATTCATCATTCTCTGATGAATGAATGACTCTGTGAGCACATCTTTGCTTCACACTGTGTTTGTGAGAGCTGCGGATTGTCTTTGCTCGTCAGTCCTTCAGCTGTGTCCCACCCTCTCTCTGGGGTCCTTGCTTTCACCTGAGCATATTCTCCAGAGAAGTTCCATTAGTGACAGTCTGCTGGGAATGAGTTCTCTCCTCTCCGCACTGCCCATCCGAAGGCACCTCCACTTTGCTGAGACTTTCCCACTGCATCAACAATTCTAGCTTCGCCAGTATTTTCTCTTGGCCTTTTGCAGACAGGATCACACTGTGTTTTAGCTCCTGCTGCCTCTGGGGAAAAACCAGCTGCCTCCTGATTGTGGTTCTTTTCAGACCATTTGTCTTTTCTCTCTGGCTCCTTTTCAGATAGGCTCCTTTATCTTTGATATTTAGCCCTTCCAGTACAATAAATCCAGTGTAGATTTAAATGATCCTGCTTATGATTCATCAAAGCTCCTAACTCTGCAGATTCATGGCTTTCATCAATTCAAAAGAATTCTCCCCCACCACCTCTTCCATATGGCGCCTCCTCGGCTCTCTTTGTTACCTCCTTCCTTAAGTCTGACTCAATGTGCTCTTTGCCGCCTCACTTTATGTATTTGTCTAACCTTCTTCTCACTGCTTGCCCCTCCCTGCTTTTCTGTAGACATTCAGCATCTGTGTATAAGAGTAACCTGACACTGGTAGAGAAGGGAAAGGGAGGTAGGGGTGGAGGGGAATGGGAGGGAGGGGAAGGGAAGGAGGAGTGAAAAGGATCTAGGTGTGATGAGTATGTACCAATGCCCCACGATGAATATATTCAGTATGTATCACATATGCTGATGAAAAATTTAAATAAGGAAAAGATATATGTCAAAAACAGGGGAACTTGAGTTTCAGTATTTCTTTTCTTAGTTGCAGGTAATCAATCTTCAATCTCTTCACTGAGTTTCAAAATTTTTCTTACTATAGATTTATTCTGGAGTATATATGTGCTACTTTTAAAATCTGAACCATCATTTTTCATACCCTTTTTCTTTTCTCATATTTTCAAGTCAACCTTTTCATGTTCTATTAAAAAACATTACCAGATATGGTGGTACACACCAATAATCCCGGCCCTGAGAAGGCTGAGGCAGGAGGATTGCTGTGAGTTTAAGGCCGGCCTGAGGTACACAGGGAGACCCTGTCTTAAAAACAAAAACCGAAAAACCCCAAATATGCTTTATACTGTTATCCAATAATCCCAATATGTGCTATGTTTCTGCTTTCATTCTGTATATTGTTTCTGCAGACTCTCTCATGATTTCTTGTTTACTTAAGAATTCTGTGATTTTTTTATTGTTTTTTTTTAACTCATGAATTTTGGACCTTTCTTTGAAGGCTGAGACACTTTCATTGAGGAGCGCCTTTCTTTAAAGCACTTTCTTTGAAGATGTTTTACTTTTGAGGAGGTCCGCATTTCCTCCTGCCACATATCTGCTCCCACCCGACCCGCCAGTCTGGCCACAGAATATCAAAATCTCAGCTGGATGTTTTGCAGTCCACTTACAGACTGAATTGTTACTGTACCTTGTGAAGGATAGTAACACATTCTCCAAATTCTCACAGAATATTTTTTCTCCTCTTTCCAGAATTATAACAGATAAATTCCCAGGACATTTGCATTTGTGGGAGTATAAATACATTTTGGTTCACCCATTCATGGAGGCTGCAGGTCTTGGAAGACCCCAGAATTATTTGAGATCACCTAACCCATCGGTTACTCCTTAATTTAAATCCAAAGCTCTGGTTCACTGAAACAGCCAGACAGCCTTAGCCTGCAGAGAACTTCAGGAGCAGCCCATGTGGATTTGTGCCCCTCTTTAGCATCTTTTTCATTCTGAGCATTTCCTTAAGCCACACAAAAAAAGCATTGAATATCTTACCCAGTTTTTGCACGTTTTGAAGAGGTAGGTTTAAGGGAATCTTGGGTGCCATACTGCTGGAGAAGTCTAGCTACTCCCTCTCAATTGGCATTGTCAGATCTTCCATGTAAGTAAATACATTATATGTGACTACAGTGTATAGAAATACATCAGAAAGGAAAAATAATGGGAAAAGAGGAAAGAATCAACATGTCTAGATGATCTACTGTGGGCTAGCCATTAGTACATAGAATCCTCATCCATTTGAAGTACATATTTTTATCCTTAAAAACAAAGTCCCCAGTGGTTAAGAACTCACCCACAAGCCAGGCATGGTGGTACACACCTGTAAGTCCCAGCTACTTGGGAGGCTGAGGCAGGAGAATTGCCTGAGTTCATGAGTTAGAGGCCAGCCTTTGGAACATTCAAAAAAATAGAAGAAAACATAAGAACCCATCCAGAGTAACACAGTGGGGGAGTTGGTATTTAAAACCTCTGAAACTTAGAAATTCGTTCAGTGTTTTCTCCAATAGTAGAGTACTAAATCTGCTAACCTCATCAATCAGTGCCAGACAACTTCATGTGAATTTTGTAATTCTAGCAAATATTTGGCAACTTTATTACCAATGTAGGTCTATCTGTTAATCCATCTGTCCTTCTGTTCTTTGAAAATAGTAAATAAACTCATATCTCTGAATATCTCTGTAGCATTTCACCAGTCCTAGCACAATGCTATAAAATAATAGTAAATATCTTTTGAAGAGACAACTGCCATTATACATTGTTGCAGAATCACATTATGTCCACAAATACAATGTCACAGATCATTTAAAATGTGTTGAGGATGACTGAGCCCTCCCCAGGCGCACCCCTCTAGGATGAGAGTTTGGACATTGCAGTCCACCCATGCCAATCTCAAACCACGTTTCTTCTGGCTGAGTCACCGTGCACCAGCTCCTTTGTGCTCTGTCATTTATTTTAGCACCTTGCATCCTTCTCTTGTATGTCGAAGAGTTTGAATCACAGATGTCAGTGAATCTGAAATCAGCTTATTGACATTCCGAAGACATCATTGGTCTAGGTGGGTAAGGATGTATCCTGTCATGCCTGCATCTTTGGCCAAGGCCAGTTTTTGCCCTGGACACCCGGTACAAAGGCCTTCTAGTATATCAGTCACTGCTATCTTAGATCTGTGATGCTTACTAATGCATAATCGTATCCTCCGTGAGGACTCTTTGGACTCTTTCATAGCCTATTTGAAATGTTCTCACTCTAGACAAACAATATTTTGCTTCTTTTAAGTCGGTAGAGTCAACCTGTCTCGTTCCAAAGATTACCTCCCATTTGTGGTTTTGACAAATTCAGTCTATTTCCCTAGCTAGTTTATCTTTGGAAAGAATTTACCACTGAAAAAAAATGAATCTGTGGAGGCTCCTGCTTTGCTTTTTTACCCCATAGTCAAAAAAGCAAGTGATTCTTTCAATCTCGACTTTAAATTGAAACACAAAACTGACTTTTGAACTGGGAAATGTTTATTTGTGAACTCACCGTTCTTTGCAGTTTGGCATCAAAAGGCTCTATGTATGGGCAAGGAGGTGGAGACAGGTTAATTGCCTTGAGCAAAGCAGCTTGTAACAGTAGCTGCTTTCCATCTACCTTCGTCTCAGCAATGTGTGGGAGAGTTCAGCCTGTAACAGTAAGAACTGGCTTGAAGCCTTGAAAGCTTTCATAGGATGGTACATCTGTGTTCTAGGACACTGGTCTCTAAATGTTTGGAATGCCAAGAGGCAGCTTTTCATATAGCCTGCCTTAAGCCATTAAAGGATTTTGTTCAAAAACTAACTGCACTTTTATTTAATCTCCTTCTCCAAACCTTTGCTACTGGCATGACAAGAGCCAACAGATTTAGTGTCTCGGGACACAAGCATCCTCCAAAAGCATTTCAGTTTCAGCTAAATCCTTCTTAATCACCAGAAAAGTTCAGCTTGTATCAGTAGAGCACAAGGAGCAGTTTAAGTAAACTTACTTAAGAAAATGAAAGAGTATTTTACAATTTGTAGCTGAAATTATTAAAAAATATTTGACAAAATATTAAGTGTGTACTATGGATGTTTGAATAAGTGTCCAAAACTTATGAATGAGCTGTAAATAAATTTGAATTTATTGTGAGGTATGAAATCAGATTCTTATTTGGAGAGGAAAGAAATAACTTTTCCAAAATGCTGTGTGTCATATTAGCAACGTAGCAGAAAAATCAGACACATTAAGCTGAAAGAATTGACACATTTTGGTGCTTTTTTTTTCTTTACAAAAAGACATCATAATTAGCACCACCCCTTAACCTTTTCTTTCTACACTATCATCTTGCCTTTAAATTTACCTATTCTCACAGCTGACCTCAAATTCCAGCTCTGGGAATCCTTCCACTTCCTTCCCAGTTGAGGTCGACTCCTCTCCAGCTTCATGACACACCTTCTGCTCTTTTTCCCGATGTGGTACAAGCTCCTTCAGTAAATGCTTGTCCCAACCCCACGTTGTTCTCAGCTCTGAGCTGGGTTCTGGGGATGCCATGGTGAACACAAGCCAGTCTCTGCCTTTCGAGATGAAAGAGAGAAAATACAAAATCAGGGCCACTGGAGGGAGAAGTTCAGAGTTGCCAGATGCTAGGTGCTAGGCCTGGCCAAAGCTGTGAGGGACACACCTGGGGAAGCCACATAGGCTTCTCAGCTGCCTGTGAACAGGTGCCTCGAAGTTGCATCAGATTTAAAGGCAGTAACTTGTGTCAAGTTCCGATTCCGATGGTCAGCTGTTCTTTGGGCTGGGAGAGCCCATCTGAGGGGTCCCCATGTAAGGAGCGTCCAAGGAGCAGAAAGAAGGCGAGCAAGTGCCCAGACCAAAGTTTCATGGCACTGACAGTGCGATTCACATTAAGTAACTTCTGCTCTAGATTATATCCGAAAGTCAGCAAAACACCAAAAATCTTAAATG
Organism: Hystrix cristata; assembly: GCA_004026905.1. Taxonomy (NCBI): domain Eukaryota; kingdom Metazoa; phylum Chordata; class Mammalia; order Rodentia; family Hystricidae; genus Hystrix; species Hystrix cristata. The sequence continues at coordinate 44,204 of PVJO010001919.1, forward strand.
AAATGAGAAGTTGTCATTTTTATTTGCACCAATTCAAGAGCTAACATCTGCCACATCTTTCCAGAGGTGCCCTTATTGCTTCAATTCTATCCATTCAGCTCATTTCTCAAAAAAGTTTGAAACTGAAGTGATACATAAATAGATGCCTCTGTATACATGCCACCATTCCAGTGCGGGAAGCTATTTTTATAGAGAAATTTGGGGGTAAGTGATAATGTGACACCTGCTACTGAACTCAACAGACACTTACGTTACACTGGGTTTAAAAAGGATGAGCATTTAAGGACATTCATTTGCGATTTGGAAGCCTCCAGCTTACGACTTTGGAGCATTTGATAGTTTTTAACTTGGCACAGATGTTTGAGTGTGCCTTTCAAATCTAGCAGTGACAAACATCTCAGGGAGCACAAGGCTGACCCTGTCTAGCTGCTGTGGTGGTGACTGGAGGGGTGGTGGTGGGTGGCAGAAAGGCTGGTCTACGGGCAGCGTCCAGGACACTCCTGAGGTGGTAGGAGGCAGAGCTTTGTCCTGGACAGAGCCGCTTTGGCCAGCTCCACCCCGGGGGTGTCTCAGTCTCTGGATGTAGCTCAAAGGATAAATCACCCAAGGCTTGCATATATCATAAAATTAATGTTAAATTGATTGAAACTATTTCGAAGGATTTTTATATATCCAATCGAATGTAGGACCCTTTATATATATACAGGGATAGCTATATGTATATATGTGTATATGTATATATATACCCACGTAGATATACATACGTATGTATGTATGTATCGTATATACAAAACCTACATTCTCTCTCTGTCTATATTCTCCAAAGTTCGGGATACTAGATATATATATACTTTAAAAATGGTAGCAAATTTTCCAAAACTAATCTAAGTAAAATCTCTCTCCTAAGAAAAAGAGACCAGATTGAAAAAACAAAAAGCCACTGAAACCAAAAGCAATCTAAATTTTATTTATGTTTGAATGTTTCTCTTTTCTTCAACTCAAAACCTTTGCTAAAGAATCTCTTTGCAGAGTGATTGGAGGAGCAGATCCATTGAATGAGGAAAAGCAAAAAAAATGTAGAAATACAAGCAAATACTTCAAAATGAAAGAAGAACCACAAATCCCAGCCCACTGCTGTCCAGTATGTGTGGAATATCCCAAGAGCTATTAGCCAGCGCTGCCTGGCGAATTCACCAGCCCCAAAACTTGTGTAGCCTTCTGGACACAACAGGAAGGCCCTCCCTGGCTTTCATATGTGCTATTTGGTGGCACTCTCTTCTAGCTCTTGTGTGTCACTCTTGATCAAGGAGAATTTATTCTGCAAAATGTAGTTCTACCATTTCATCAGACAAATTCACAGCTTCCTTCCTGCCCTCCTTTGGAATCTTGTATACCATGCCTTCAGGTACATATTGTGGTATTTCTTCCTGAATTCTTCTCATACCTGTATCTGAAGCAGACTAAAGCTACCATGTTCTTCTGTGCCTCACATAGTCACCAGGGCATAATAGTTGCTTCACAGGTGTTTCTTAAACAAAATTGCACTGAATTTCACCTTACAATACCATAATAGTTCCCTTACTCTTCCTTACTCTTCCATTAACTCTTCCTTACATTGATCCCAGTGTTACTTCCCTTTAACTTCCACTCACTGGCTCTGTTTTTCCCATTTGAAGCAACACAGAATAAGCCTGTTGTATCATTCAAATAAGTATCAAAGCAAAACACTCGTAATGAAACACCCTTTTCCCAGTCCACATGTGACATGTTTTCAGGACCAGTCAGCTGTCCTTGAACACATACCCTCCCTGGTGTGTCACTTCCTTCCCCGGTGTGGTGGCCAGAATGACAGCCTTGTGGACAGATGTGGACTCAGGGCATCCAACTTCTATTGCAACAACCTATGATGATATCGAGGCTTTCTCAGCAAACCATGTCACACTACTGATTGCAATGAAGTTGTTTATTCCAAGTCAGAGATAATATGGTATTTGTGTTGCTATAATCTCTCACATGCATATGTAGATAATATGAAATATTATTCTGAAAAATTATCTGAAATGATTCTCTGGGTTGGGGCAAAGGCCATCTGGCTATTGGCAAGTAAGACTTTACTGGCAAACTGGCTGTTGACCTTGATAAGTGTTCTAATTGTGAATCATCACACATGCAGAGTTGAGAAACACAACAAGGACAGATTACTAAGATGTTTGCTAAATCAGGTTGGGATTCTTCACGGGCACACACAGGAACAGATCTGCCTGAAGTTAAGATAAGAAAATATGTTCCCTCTCAATAGGCAGATAGTTGCTGTGCTGAGCCCCCCCGAGTCCTCCAGGAGCCATCTCCAGCTCTGTGGCCAGCGTCCATCCTGACTGGACATTGCTAGTTCTGTCACAGCTGTTGAATCTTACCAGTCACTAAGTGTTTTATCACCCTTTCCCTCCCAAGCTGAGAGAAGACCTTACAAATGGCCTCCAGGAATGCAAATGACTGTTTCAGTGAATCATGTCTAGTTAGTCTCCAAATGCATAGGGAAGGTTTCCAAGGAAATGTGGACAGCTGTAGCAAGGACTCTGTGTAGACTCAGGGCTGTGCGTGGGGGGGTGACACTCATCCTCCCCTGTGATCGGACTTTGTAAACCAAGCAGGGTCTTGGGGATAAAAGCCCAAGCTGCTTGGGAATGGTGCTGGGTTATTTACCAGGGCCTGGGAGGAAAGGACTGTGGGTGGGGGGAACTACTATCTAATATTAGTCTCTTGACTCTTCTAAGAACTGAAACAAATGATCATTTACTGGTATCTTGCACCAAACCAGCCTGGAGAAGAGAAACTATCAGATGTTTCAAGCCAACAGCTGCACATCAAAAATAGTATTTTAGACACTAGGAAACCTGTGGCCTGAATGCCAGAAGTAAATCCAGTATGTTGGGGACTCAAGTTTCTTGTTCCTGCAATGAAGGAAGCAGTATTGGTGGCCAAAGGCCCAATATCAAGGCATTTCTGCTGCATTCACGTTTGTGTGTGTTTGTGCACGCACACACGTGTACGTTTGTGCACGAGGATTCACTCAAAGGGCAAGCAATGATTTAAAAAAAAGTACATTCTAAAGAGCCTTTTAGTCACCTCCCAGAAATCTGTCCAGAAAAATACTCAAGTCTTTTCTCCCCGACACCAACCCTTTAGGGAAACTTGCAGAGAGAGTGGAGCTATCTCTGGACCTGGCATTTTGCACATGACACAGGCGTTTCTCCCATACATCATACTGTAAGCCAGACAGAATGTGGTCCGGGACTTCAGAAACCCGATTTCACTGCGGACCCTGCTGTTGGTGCTCTCAGACTGATACCACACTGGCATGACCAGGACAGACAGACTGGTTGTCCCACAGACAGTGTCAGTCCTGATTGGTCACCGTTCAGAATTTATAGACAGATTCATATTTTGAATATTCTTCCCAGTTTCCACAGGCTTTTAATTAGGAAATTGCCCCATGATATAAGAAGAGATGTTGTTGGATTCTTTCCCTTGGACAACAGTCACTTTCTGGAGTGACAGACTGTTAGGTTAATATTATAGGCTTTCGTCCACCAGTGGTCATCGTAGAAATGTTCTGCTATGTGATTTGAAGTTAGCTATCTATTAATTTTTGTCTAGTCTCTCATGATATTTATAATTTTCTCAGTGCTTCCTGTCACTCTAATGAAATACCAGAGGCTAAGGACGGATAAAGACAAGAGGTTTGTTTAGCTCACAGTTTTGGAGACTGAAAGTCCAGACAGTTTAGTGGTGGTTCCGGTGAGGGTCACCTTGGCTCTATCCCCTCATGGTAGATGGCGCCAGAGTGGGAGTAGTATCCCGAAGGGAGAGAGCACATTGCCATACAGGAGGCAGCATGGGACAGGGCCCTTTATAACAACTCCCTCACAGATTGCCATGAGAAAGACTGTGCCATCCTGCAAGGACTTGGTCCCAGGGACCAAATCCCAAGCTCAGAGGATCCCACAGCCCTGTATCAGCCCCATGAGGACCCAGTGTCCAACACATCAACTCCTGGACTACACACTCAAACCACTGCCAAACTACAGCACTCAGTTACATTTTGGGTTTAAAAAAATCTTTTGCTGGGCTGAGGATTTAGCTCAGCGGTTAGAGTGCTCGCCTGGCAAGCACAAGGCCCTGAGTTCGATCCCCAGCACACACACACAGAAAAAAACACAACTCTTTTGTTAACCTTAATAAAATATATTATTATTATCAAAGTACTACTACTATGAAGAGTCTCAGAAATGTGTTTATCATTTCAAAAGACGCTGTTATGAAAATCATTTTGAATTTCTCTAAGTTCTGTTGTTCCAACTGAAATCATTTTCACAATGTAATTCTTGATCTTTAAGATTTTTTTTGAAACCTGTAAATAACAGTATCTAAAAGCAATAGCTGCTTAAGGAAATGACAAGGTCAGAGGATAAGCAGTCCAGATCTGGTGGTGGTGATTAAATTTTCTAAAATAGCAAGTTCTGTTCAGATTTGAACTCCAAGTGCACTAACAAATTCTCTTCCTCAGAGTCCAGTAGGGCAGTCAAAACTCCAGCAATCACATCTTTATTCCAGGTAGTGGAAAAGAAAAAAGGAAAGCAATACAAGTAAACAAAGAAAGAATGATACGAGCAAACAAACAAAGAAACCCCAGGAAGATACAGTGAAGGTTGCAATCCAGCTGTCCCTCAAGGTAGAGTGCTGGAATCTGCTATGCAATACACAGTTACTAGATGGCAAAGTCTGAAGGCTTTGACTGCATGTTTACAGCCTAGATTGTGTAGAGAATGGATTGAAGAGGGGACACATTTAGTCTGCATTACATCGATCAGACCTTATACAAAATCTGCTAATATCTGATCGCAAAGAATGTTGGGAAATATGGGGTTTTCGTTTAAAATGTCCAGGGGTCCAGCTAAAATGAAAGAAAAGAATGAATATTAGAGAACAAAGAGTCATTTCCTCGGCAAATACCGTCCCTCGCCGTTCCTTTAGAGCAGGACAGATTATATGTAGTTCACTTCTGAACTGTATATTCACTTCCTCTTCCGGTCCTGTTCAGAGGTCTTTTCACTTCTGAATTGAGCTAACAAGAATGAGAGTATTAATAATTTTGTGCATCCTAAATAGCTTCCCAGTTTCATCTATCCACTCAATAAACATTGACAGAATTCCTGCTGTGGGATGACACTGCTGCTCGCTAAGTAAGGCTCAGGGGCAGGAAGATAAATGAAACGTGGCTCCTCGTCTCATGGGGTTGTACAGAGGACACCACCACTGAACAAGTGAGTCTAACCCAGATGCAATCTAGCATTGATGAAGCAGGGAGACTGCTTACAACTTAGCCCTGCAGAGCAGCGAGCGGGAGATGTGACCAAGTGCCCCGTGGCAGGGAAGCATGTGTCACAAGGGCTGGGAGTTAGCAAGAGTCCTCAGGACTTAGGAGGAACTGGACAGCGTTTAACATGTCTGGAGTGCAGAACTGAGAAGGGAAATACTGAGATGTGAAGTATTGACCGAGAAGCAAAGCCCAAGTACGAAGGCCTGTCAGCCATGTTAGACTGTGTACTTTCTGATGGACATGTTTTGATTCCTGAAAATAAGGCTTATTGCAGTGTGGTATAACAGCCGTGTCTATTGAGTGTTGACTGTGTTCTGGATGTTGTGATGTATACTATATGCATCTACAGATTCTAAGGGACAGTTTGTCCCCACTGTATAAATGAGATAGCTGAAGGCCAGAGCATGTGAGAAACTTCTCCAAGTTCATCAGCCAAGTATGGTGGTGCACACCTGTAATCCCAACATTCAGGAGGCCGAAGCAGGAGGACTGTGGGTTCGAGGCCAGTGTGGGGTATATGTGGACCCCAGTCTCCTGTAGTGGTGAGATCAGCCCACAGACAGCCTGCTACAATGCTTATTTCATGGCCTGGACTCCAAGGACACCAGTGTGAATGGGTTTGAGGTCGGAGGTAAACAATCAGAAGTGGCTAGGTGTGCACCAAGTGTTCTTCATTTTCATCTTTATTCCCCCCACCAGTCACTTAGGAGGTCCAGCTCCCAGCTCATCTGACATCAGTGCTGGGACAGGCCGACTCATCCTCTGGGTCCCACATGTTTGCTTTAGGGAAGAGGCAACTCTTCCATTCTACCCAGTGCTTCCCGCCAGCCCCCCCAGGGCCTCCCTGTCTGGCTTGTGGCTTGCAGATGGATCTGACCAATGATGCAGGAGCACCCGGTCCTCCAGCACCAGCCCTGTCTCTGCCCCTTTAGCATGAGTGACTCTCAGTAATCCAGAGAAGAGGGAAGCTGGATGTAGAAGAGGAATACTGCTGCTACTTTCACAAAATCTCCTCTGCTCTTATTTTAGATTGTTCAGTGCTCATTTGCTTTCCTGGGGACGATTCATGCTGTTGATTGCTCCAGGTCAAACATGAGTGACCCTTGGTGTCAGGGGCATACAAGGAGCTATGGACACTGGTTTTCTTTGCTGCAGTAGAAACTACAGAGGGAGCTGGTTTTTGAGCCCAAACTGCAGGGCTCCAGCCCGCCCCGTGTACACACACAGCCTCCTCTTTTGGCTACTGTGCAGAGCATTCCGCCAGCACCAGGCAGCCATGTGTCAGGATGCCAAGTCCTGTTGTGGCTATTTTTGACAGCAGCCATGACTTACCACCAATCCTTGGACTTGGAGAGGCAGGAGGCCCGTATCCTCAGACACATCTGGCGTTGCTGCGAAAACCAGCTCTGTTTTGTCTGCCGTGACAGCATCCTGGAAATACCCAAGCTTCCACGAAACAGAAAATCTGACAAGTAAAAATACCTCAGGAAGGCACAAGTTGAGGTAATGGTTTTTTTCATTGTAAAAGCAGCTGGTTTTCTCTGCTAATGTTTGTTTGGTTTAAAACAAGGAAATATCCCAGTTGCCAAAGGAACAGATAGAATATACTACAAATTCTTACCGTTTGATTCTCTCACTTCTAATACAGGTCTGTGATCCCATCAAAAGTCTGACGCCCCCTTTTTCATTTACTACATAAAGTTTAAAAATTCTGGATACAACCTTTTCTTTATCACAGATATTCCTTTATGGGCAGACTATCCTTACATCTTCACAAGGTGAATTTCACGACGTTAAGAAAGACTCCGAGTTTATTCCGATGCAATCCTGTGTTATACTTTTTTTCTTGATAGAATCAGAATATATTTTACGTCCACTTGATATTTGCTGAACCATAAAATATTCTCAGTGAGAGTGAGGAAGTTGACACTTACCCACACTAGAGTGTGTGATGAGAGTCTGTTGTGTGGTAGGAAGGAGAAAAGAGGATAAACTTGGTTTTGACCACAAAACCAGTGGGAAAGTAGGACCTCAGAGACTTTTGTTTTTTCATTTGCCAAGTTTTTGTGTGTGCCACAAGACACAAAATTATTTACAGTGAAAAATGCACAGTACACGTTAAGCTCCAAAGAAGGATTCAGATTTAATTAGCCTTCCGGGTTGGTGGTAACAGAATCATTGGCATTTGGAGTTTGGCAGTGGGTGTTGTGAGAAAAAAAATTAAAGGGCGATCCAGAAAACATAAAGAAGACAGGGAGCCCAAAGCCCTTGCGGCAGAGGAGGGTCCCACAGAAGTAAAAGTTCACGATCACAGACAGCCTTTCCAAACACAACACAACTTCATTTTTGATCTATGTTTTCCATAGTTCCCGGAACCTTGGGCTGTTTACAGAGTCAGGAGAATTTTTTGCTTTGACATGAAGTAATCCTGTCCTTTGGGAGCCCCCAAGTTAGCCAAGGTTGAAGAGAGTTCCAGAAACCACAGTTTCAGCCCACTGTGGATTTGTTTGTTTTACTGTTGTGGGTGCTTATGTTGGAGAAACTAAACAACGCAGCTAGCATTTTTAAAACTTTCCTGTATGGGAATATCCTCCCCATCCCCTATAAAATCAGTTCTGTTGTTAAAAAAAATCTTGAAACTACTTCAAAATGTTCTTCACTGTCAACAAAATCACCTTGGTTTAAAATATCATGACATTTAAATTTATACATCAGCATATATTGATATATATCAGCAGGTTATTCCAATGTTATCTGGGACTAAAGAAAATAAAGGTGAAACTTCCCTTCCCAATTGAAACAATTTGACAAAGAAGACTGTTTTTATTAACTAGCACCATTTTTATTCAAATTATTTAAGCCTAGGGAGAGTAGCAAATTCTAATGAGTACCCTGCAGCAGAGTATTGAATTTTGTGCCAGGGTTCAGCAGCTTGTACAAGGTTCCAGAGGGTTCCACGGAGTTCTGGATATTTCTAGAAGATTCCAGCTCTCTCAGTAAAGGGGTCATTTAGAAGTGAAGGTAAGTCCTTCTTGTCCTACAGAGCTTATCATCTTTCTCTGAGATGGAAACTTATGCTGGATTTTCTTGCATGATGACGTGCAAGGTCAGTGAGCCAACCGAAAGGCATCGGGGTGAAGGGTGCAAAAGTTACCTCAGGAAGAGACTTTCTGACTGGAGATCTCAGGGAGCAAGCACCTTCTCCTGACAGAAACATTTGAAGGCAAAAGTAGTGGAAGGTGAGCATGATCCTTTGAGGAGCTGTTTGGGTTTTCAAAAACAAGTGTCTCCACACACCAACTGGGTGACCGGTGGGGCTGGCGCACAGCTGAGTGCTGGTACAGAGGGACAGGAAGACAGGTGCAGCCCTCACCAAGAGACCTGGAAGACTCGTCTCAGTGCCTGGGGTTGCTCGGAGGTCCTGGAGCCCAGCTGGCGTCCCCTCCCCGCAGGCTGTAAATCCCAGTTCACGTTTTGGACTCTTGAGTCCAGAAAGTACTCTTTTCCTCTCTGCGCTTTATTCATTTTTTTTTCTTTTTCAGTTACTGAACCACAATGTAGTGTGAATTATTTCACTCATAGAAGGAAGAGAAAGTATTTTCATAAATTTTATATTTGTGGCATTGTGGGCACCAACACTCACCTTGTAAGGTGTCACCCGCAAAAGGTCTTTGTGTCCTTTAAGGCTTGAGGATGAGGACCACCTTAGTCTGCTTTGCCTCTGTATTATAGGAGCCTCATATTGAGACTGCTGGTACTAGATATTTTCTAAATGTGGGTGGAAGGAAGGATGGAAAGAAGGAAAGAAGGAAGGGAGAAAGGGAGGAAAGAAGGGAGAAAGGGAGAGAGGAAAGGAGAAAAGAAGGGAGGGAGAAAGAAAGGAAGGGAGGGAGGAGCGGGGAAAGAAAGAAGGAAGGAGGGAAGGAAACGAGGTAAGGAGGGAGGAAGGGAGGGAGGAAGAGAAAGGGGGTGGAGGTGGGCACAGAGAGACAGAGTGAGGAGGCAAAGTAGGAGATGAAAGAACACAGCCATTTATACCTTCTCAGACCGCTGGCCTGACTGGAACTTTATCCATAAACTCAGGGTTTTCCCCTCCACCACCTTTCCGTCTTCCAACTTGTCTCGAATTGCTGGTCTCTGCGCTGAGATAGGTACTGCAAGGAGGAGTCATAACTTATATGTGGGAGAAGAGATCCTCTTTCCTGCTTCTTTGCCATTTAAATTAAATGGGGTTTTCTGCACACTGCCTCTTCTTACTCTTACCAGGGGATGCAGACTGTGCTTCTACCCACAGGCAGCAGAGGCTCTACCCCCTCTCTGTCCTCAAGGCAAATGGCAAGCCAGGTGTGTGCATATTCCAGCAAGGCAAGAGAAACAAGAAAGAGAGCTACTCAGATGTGGAGATTAAAAATAGGATAAACAGGAACTGAAGAGTCTGGGTTCCTATTTCTTCTCTGGTTCACTTTGTTTTTACATTTCCCCCAGTGAACTCTTGTCACAGTTTCTCCCAAGTAAGCAGTCATTTGTAGTCTGGGCTATGAAAATAGGGTGTCTCAGCCCCCTCCATGGAGAATCCCCCATCCCTCATCCACAGAATTTAATTCCCACCACACATGAAAACAATTGTCAGAAAAAAAGAAAGAATTTACTTCAAGCTTTGCCGAGAAATGCTAACACTTAAATTGGAAATGCTATAAATGTATGACTATCTATGCCACATTAAAAAAAAACAAACCTAACAAGTCTCACCTTCGTTTTATACTATTCGAGGTGGGTCCTGAAGTAGATGCTGGAGAATGAAGTAGACCATCACACCACTGCCCCAGACCAGGGGTCAAAACCTGGGTGCTGGAATCCTCCATGTGTTTTGCTGGAATCTTCTTTGGACCAACCCAGGGGACACAGTTCATGGATCCAGCTGTGTAGAGGCTCAGCGGTTGGCTGCCAGAGCTTTATCTGTCACAGCTTCACTTCCTAGAACACACAGTGCACAGAGCTCTTTATAAATCAAGACTCCCAGAGGCCCACCAGCCTGACCGGTGAAGATGGTGGTAGCTGCCTGTGTTGTCTGAATGGGACGCCCACTCAGCCCAGCTGCAGGCTGTGTAAAGCCAATAGCTGTGCAGTGGCCACTTGCCTGGGAAGGGCAGCAGCAGCTCGCTTCCCTAGACAGGAGGGAAGATTCTGGAACAGGCTGCCCATGTGGTAGTGGGGAGCACAGATTGCCTGTCCTGGCTCCCTCTCACATTTGCCACAAATCACATCAGAAGCTGCAACCAACTGACGTACAAATACGGACTGACGGAGGGCCAGTCATTGTTCATTGTATTCTTAGAAGCAACGACTCCTCTCGACTTCCTGTGATCAAAAACGCTTGTTAATCGTTCATATTAAAAGCCAGATCTCTCAACATTCAGTTTTGTGGCACATGGTCTGAATTAAAAGCAGGAGATTGTTTTTGTCTCCAGAATTCAGCTAATGCCAAAACAAATGTACATTAAAATGCTGCTGGACTTTTTTTGTTCTTTATCTCTTTCCTCCTTTCCTGCTACAGGAGGCAGTAAAACAGAAAGAAAAGTGAAGAAACTAGAACCCAAAGCTGAAGATTCCTGGCCAGAGCTGTGGATTCTGTCTGGGTGGGAGTGTTAGGTCACAAGACTCATTAAATCATCAAGTTGCATTTACTTCCCCCCGCTGGTTTTCTGGGTGTAGCTTTATAGTATGTGTCAATGGTTGAGAAAAAACCCTTCCAGAATGGCTATTTTCTTGTGTATATTAAATATTTTTGATACGTTCCCTCCAGATTCCATAGTATGTTTAGGAAAGTATCCAGAATGTGTTTTTAATAAAACAATACCTCAGAAAAACTCATGTATCTCATAAGAGTACCATTTAAGATATATGATATCCCCCCAAAAAAGATATACCCAAGTTAAATTTAAATTTCAGATAAACAATGAGTATGAAAAATTACAAAGAATACACATCTACTTAAAATTTTATCTAAAATTCAAATGTAACTGGGTATCCTGAATTTTTATTTGTTAAATATGGTAATTGAAAATAATAACTGATTCAACAATATGGCCCTCTGAATACATAAAGGGTTGAACATTCTTAGACAATAATTGTTCCTCTGAACTATGTCATTTCTAAATTGCTACCCAATACTAGGTACTAATGTAATATTGCCAATTTGTTATCTGGGCATGTGATACCATCATTAGCCACAATGAGAATCCGAAGACTGTTTCAATAATCTCAAGGCTGCTATGAAAAAATGTAGGGATTTAACTCTAGCGTGGAACTTTCTACATTCTTCTAGAACTTTCTAATCAGAAAGCCTTGAGTGTGGAGAACAGTCACCATGCTTCTATGAGACTAAGAGTTAAGGCCAGGAGTGCCTGCCATTTGCACAGTAGTTCCAACAGTTGATTTTCCCTAATTGGTTCCAAATTCACAGTGTTCTCAAATATATGGGACTGAACATGTGTAGGTAGTCTGACTTATGACTTTACTCTCACAACTGACATGCCAAAGTCAATGAAGCCTGCTCCCAGCTTGAAAACATTCCCAGGTCCTGCACACAAGATCCAAAATTAAATTAAATTACCATCACTTGGAGGTGCTCTGGAGAGGAACATTTGTGAGTCAGCACGAGGCTTCCTGTTGAACCTCTGCTTCTCATCCGCAGAGTGGCCCAGCCAGGAGCTGTTGGTGACACCACCACCTGCATGACGGGTAGACATTGTGTTGTGGCCCAAGACATATGTTCTCTTAAGCCTCCAGTGCTCTTCTCCAGTGACTGTCCGATGCATCTCTCTGTATTTTAAACATGTCCTCTCCATGCCAGCAGAGCCCCTGTGGCCTGTTCACCCCCAGCACCTCATGGGAAACTCTGAGAGATGCTTAATTTAGAAGCCATTCAGACTGTGAGTCATGCAGCTTTCTGCTGTGTTTTCTTCTTCTTCCTGCTACCGTAAACATTTATGTGAAGACAGGATATCTCTCTGCATTTCAAGAGTTGTCTTGCCACAGCTGCTTACTCTCTACCTGAAGTCATCAACTTTCATGAGAAGAAAATATCGAATTATCTTTCAAATGCTAAAAATGACCAAAAAAAAAAAAAATAGAAGCAAGGAAAAGAGATGACCCTCGAGCAGAGTGCTATCTGGCCCAGTGGTTTCTCGCGATTCCCTGCTAATCACTGTAGTTGTTTAATATTGGGGCGGGCTCTGTAGTCAGGGCTGGTTTCATAATACTAACTGGATTCAAAGAACTAGAAATCAACCAGGACTTGGTCTCCTTTAGGTGGCAGTGAAAATTATTCTTGGTCTCTCGTGAGGGAAGATGTGGGGAGTGGGGAGTGGAAGGCAGTGTAGAACACATACGTTGACTTCTTTATGACATTTTCCTTTAAAACTTTTCATGTTTCCATCAAGCCTACAGGTAGCCGTTTACTAAAATAGCCTTCTCCTGCTGTAGGAACTCTGATATGAGGTGGTCTATTCCCTCTTGATTCCAGGGTTGGCTTATGGGTTATTAGACATTTGATTAAGAAGTGAATATTTCGTGTGATTCAGAATATTTCTCCCTTTGTGCCAAAAGCATTCGTCTCTCGATTACAGTTTCCCAATAGTCCCTTGCTTTAAAATAACAACAACAAAAAGTACTTTGTTTTTGTTTTTCCTCCAATGTGTAGTTATTGACTTTCTTTTTGTATGCTTCTTCTTTCATGTGATTACTCTTGGCCTTCGGAGACTTAGAATAGCACAACCAGACTTGCCCAGTATTTGCTGAGTCACTGAGAGAACCAGCTGGAGAGGTTGTTGTGTCTCTGTACCACAGCATTACAAAGTAGACATGCTTGATGAGTCCTTCTCAGCAGGGAGGAAACAGTCCAGGCACATCAGTGCCCATCCTCTGTTGAATGTAGAGTCTGCAGAGCTGAGGAACATAGTGCAATGGAGGGCTGAGGCTGCAGAGCCAGGCCGCCTACCTTCAGGTCTTGACCACTGCATTTTTCACTTTCCCGTCACCGGGACAAAATAATGGACACCCACATCTTAGAAGGAGGAGAGGTTTATCTTGGCTCACAGTTTCAGTGGATTCAGTCCATGGCTGGCTCCAAAGCAGAACTGGCACAGCAGCCAGAAAGCAAAAGAGAAGGGAGGAATTGGGGACAAGAACATACCCTTCCAATTCACACCCCCAGGGACCCACCCCCTCCATCCAAGACCCTGCTGCTGAACAGCACAGTCATCTGTGAATTTTTGAATGGACTAATCCACTGATGAGATTAGTATCCCCATGTTCCAGAAACCTTCCGGAAGCTTCATCTCTGAACAACAGATTTTGGGGGACATTTGTTTGGGTGTAAGAATTTTGTACACCATAAATAGTGAATCAATGACTGTTAAGAAAATGCACTTGTTTGATAAAACCTTATTGAGTACCTTTTCTGTATTAAGTCCTGTGTTAGGTGCAAGGGCAACGAATCCAAAGGTAAATACAGGATGTGTCCTGCAGTAGCTTTGATTAGAGTCTTGGGAGGAAGCTGGGTGTGGGTGGACAGAGCAAAGCTGCTGGCCTCAGAGAACCTGTGATGTGAGTCTGGACTCAGTAGGGGAAAGGGACTGGGCTAGTGAATGTTCTCAGTTGTGATGTTCTCACCAGCTCATTAGATGGTTGTGCAAAGAAATGGAGACCACAGAGTGTTCATAGTAGGAACTCAGTAAATGCAATATGTAACATATGCACACGTGTCCACATCTGTACCAAGGACGTTAGGGAGGGAAAAGAAGAATTATGGCATGAGATGGCTGTCTTTGTGTTAGGTCTATTCAGGGAAGTTGAAGTCCAGCGGGAGGGTCCCAGGCCTGCCCACAGAATACCAGGAGACAGAGAGGAAACAGGTGACAGTGACAACTATAGATGTTCCTCTTCAGAAGAGCAGGCGTCCTGGCTACAACCACACATACAAATGGAGCCTAGGAGACCGGAAGACTAGTGTATGGGGACAATGGAGAGTTTATGGCAAAACATGGAATTTGAGGCAGAAAGGTAGCAGGAAATGTTGCACAAACAGGCAGAGACTAGTGCACATCTTTGTCAAAATGTCACTGTCTCAAATGAGGCTTCCTCAGCCAACCTATTTAAATTGCTCCCCAACCCTGGCATTTCCTGGAATCTTGCCCCACTTTACTCTACGTCGCTTTCTTCCCCTTCTCAGTGTAAATATATGTATAGACACAGATACATATAGATTTGTATGTGTGTGTTATATGCACGTGCACACACACGCACACACGCCTTATTTTGTTTATCTTTGTTGCCTTACTGTAGTGGAAGCTCTGTGAAAACAGGAACTCTCTTCAGTGCCATATTGCCAGCACATAGACCGGTGCATGAAGTAGGGGCTCAAGAAATTTAAGTTGAAGTGAATAAGTGATAGTATAACCTTCTAATGCAGGCAAAAATGGTGACTTAATCTTTTGGTCAGAGCAGTCTTGGAGAATTCCAAGCAAGAGAAGGCACGCCGTTGTGCTCTGGATGAACTGCTGAGATCAGAACAGTAAGAATTCCTGTCACTAACCTCAGCTGGCTTCAGGAAAGCCTGACCTACAGAGAAAAAGAAGTGGGAAACCAGATGCGAGGTTTGAAAGGCACTGCTGGCCAAGCAGAATGAGAAATTGGCAGGACAAAGGGAGTGGACAGGTAGGACTCTTGCAGAGGTCTGATTTGTGCAGATGAGAGTCAAAGAAGTTTAGAAAAAACAAAGAAATTAATGCTGTTACTCAAAGAAGGACCAAGGACTTCATAGATGTTTCATAGCTGATGATTAATTGATTGAAAACATATGGAAAGAAATGGGCTTGTGGAATCCTATTGATTATTAAATCTGTAGCTTCCTGAATTCCTTGTGGTCTAAGAAAGATGATAAGGCTTGAACAATTGTCTTACTTAGGAAAGGGGAGGATTAATACAAAAAAATCTGTGACGAGCAAGTAACTTCTTTAAACACAGTATTTCACCTTCCATTACTACTTGATTTAACAAATAGGCTTTGCATGCACAAAACTTGCCTTCACAGTTATAGTTTCTGTGTTGGGTTCTGTTTCTGTCCCTATTGACTGCCATCAACTAGAAGCTAAAGAACCAGTGAAGCCAGAAACAAGAGCCAAAGGGTTTCCATCAGAATTCTTTTAATACATTCAGAGGCATATGTGGCATTCAGGAGTTGCCTAACCTGCATAATTTTCCAGCTAAACATAAATTCACAGAACAGCTTCCACATGTAAAACTAAGGACCAGCTATCATTGCCCTGTCCCGTTGTGCTAAACTGCTAGCCAAGCTGCTAAGCTGCTTCCACTTTCTGAAGAGGGATGGACTCCCACGAGACCATCTGTTTGGTGTGGCTGGGTGAGGTGTCCTTCAGAGCTCTTTCGAACTCTGAGATCTGATGGTCCTGGGCAATGGTAAGGCCAGCAGCTGCCTACCCTAGACTGGCCTTACAGATATTGATGGAGGTGCCTTTCAAGTGGTAAGGGCACCTTTTTAGGGCTCAGCTGTTGTGAAGAGCAAACGAGGCTTCACTGGTGAGGAGATCATGGACATTTCAGTCTTTACTATCAGACAAGGAGAGGGACACCCACTATGCATTGCACAGGGAGAATTAAATGTAATAAGACCATCAAGTGCTCAGCAATGCCTGAGTTGGAAGGAGGATGAGCAATGGTTGTGAGTTTTGCAGCCCTGTAGGCACGTAGCACTCTCTCTCTTTACCGGGGATGCTAAAACATGTACAAGTGCTAAGGGAGATACATAGAAATAAGCTCTTAAATGAAAAAAGTAGAAAAATGTAAACATAATACGCTGAACATGAAAACCACTTGAGTCTCATGAGATGGCTTGATCATTTTTCTACACTGACACCTTTAACTGAAATGTAAGAATGACTTTAAACCAATTCAACATTTTTATGACTTGTCTTTAGTATACACCAGTGTTAATATTTTGAAAAAATGGTGTATTATTAGAAGGAATTCTTTTCCTCTAAATTGTGTTTTTAGAAATTTACCGTGTGCCTAAGTTATCTTTTACATTAAGGGACACTTTGTTTCTTTTTTAAAAAAAATCCCTGATTTTGCACTGCAAATAAATAAAAAATCTGGCTATGCTTAACAGAAATACACTTTATGCTACAAAATTTGGGATGTTCCAAATTTAGGGGGAAGTTTCCGTAAACAAGATATAGCGCATCTAATGTTACTTTGACTTTTTTCTCAGCTCAACCTTGCCAAGACTTAATATTTTGAAACAACTCACGTATGCATCACAATTCGTAATTTAGGGGAAAAAATACCCCACTATTTTACTTTTTGTCATTGAATTTATCTCTTCTAAGGCCTTTCTTTCCTTCTATCAGTTTCTCATGGTTGTTTTCTTTTATGTCACTTTTCCTCTATACTATAATTTGCCTCTTATAATTCAATTCAAAATCACACATCAAACACCGGTCATGTACTATGTATGGTCGTATCAGGCATATTTAGAATCTACTATGATCTGAACATTATTTTATTCTTTACTTTCCTTCCTTTCTCCAATTCCCAAGGCAAAGAATCCAGAAGAGTGATTGCCAAGATTCTTGGTTGGAGATCAAACTGTTGGAGAATGCTGTTCTCCTCTTATTTCATTCCATCTGAATCGATGACTGTTGAAGTTTTCCATGTCCTTATACTGACTCAACAAATGTCTCAAGGGGTATTTCCATCCTCTAACTATTAGCTCACTTTCTTTGCTTGTTCATGCCCAGTTGCTTTGTGGATCGAGCCAGGATATCAGTGATTAATGACTCAGTACTATTTCAGGAATCCCCAACATTTTCCATTTGCTGACTCACCTAACAGTTTTTGTGTTCACCTGTTGGAAGCATAGCTGTGGCACAAAGCATGTGGCTTTGGGCTGCCAGAAGCTCCTGAAACTCACATGCAATTGCAAAACTGTGATCTGAACAAAGACCCCTTGCCTGTTTTGCTTTGCTATTTTTCTTCCTTTGAGTGAGTTCTTGGAGGACAGAGATGGATTTATGATAGTTGTCTTTGGATCACTAGTGACCATCACCATACCTGGGGTACCATAAAACATCTGTAAGCAATGACCTTTGGAAGATGGAATAATGCAATCTCCAGGCATCTTAAAGATAGTTCATTTGTAGTTGGTGAATTGGTGTGGTTATAAGTATTGGAAACTCATTTTAGGAAGAAACAAGCTTAGATCAATAGCCAAGAATGTATATAGGGACCTTATAAAGCACGAGAATGATCCAAAAGTAAAGAAAGAAGGTAGCCGACTGAAGCCTGCACAGGTTTCATTGTCACAACCTCCTTGCCGATTGATCATGATCTGAAGCTGGTCTTTCCTACTCCTATCCCTGATGTCTTCTGACATTAGCATTCAACCCAATTCTTTTGCTCATACTAACCTCTTCCTTCAAATACATGACACAATTCCATGAAATAAATACTTCATGTTGTGTCAAGGATCTCCAAGATCTCCGGCAGACTCAGTGATTCACTAGAAAGAACAGTACAACTAAGCAGATAGTCATATAGCTACAATTAGTTACAGTGAAGTGATAACAAGAAAAATCAGCAAAGTGAAAAGGAACATGAGATAAAGTCCCAGAGAAAGCAGTTACAATCTGTGAGAAATCTCCCTCCCAACACGGCCACAAGCGCTTAATTCTCTAGCGTCTAATTGTGACAACAGGTGTACACTGTTGCCGAGGGAGGGAGCTCTTCAGTGTTCACAAGGTGCTATGTCCTTAACATATAACTTCCATGTTCCTCAAAGGAAAGCTGGTGTTCAGCGTACATCGCTTCGTGTCTATAAACATCTCAGGCTCAATCAGTCATCCTCTCCGTTAGAGCACGGTGAGAACCCTGTGGTTCTAAATTTCTAAATGTTAGCTAAGAACCTACTTCTAATAGGCCTTTCTAAAAATCACAGTTCTGAGTGTGCTATGTCATCACTTCTCTTAGCACTCATGTGGACAACAAACTCATAGTCTTCTCCCACTTTGGAACAGTCCATCTTCCCAATACCAGATCTGAATGGATGATTTCCTGAGCTAATTCACTTCAGCTCAGAAGTCCAATCTAGGGAGATGTTTAAATTGGGAAACCCTAAATCCATTAGTAGTCTGCAGTGCAGAATCCACCCAAGAAGGAGAGCTTGGCGATATGGAAGGGAGTAAGAATGATGAATGAAAGACTTGAGGGAAGAGGAAATAGATGGAATCAAAGATACAATTTAAGGACTTCAACAAGGAAAGCAATGCTTTATGGTCTGAAGTGGGAATCACAGATAGTTGGATTGGGACACATAGACACATTTGCAACAAAGTTGTGGAACACACTGCCTAATCATCTCACTTTTTAAATAAAGTGGCAAGTTCTTCTACCAAAATTGAGGAGTTTGTGTGAGAGTTCTTAAGAGTGATGGAGATTTTTTTACAGACACTGAAGGATACTGGACTGTTAGTTGCCCAACAATAACTAAAAGCATTGGTAGGTAATATTAGCAACCTAGTTGAGAGATGAGACCGTAATTTTCCCTTAACAATGTTCAGTTACCTTTGTATAGGAGCCAAAAAGATGGCTTGAAACACTGATACTATGCTATAGATTTGTTGAGTGGTGTCATGAATGGTGGAGGGGGAGAAAACTGAGGATCTTAGTGGTATTAATGGCAAGATTCAAGGGAGAAAAAGGGATCAGGAGAGGATGACTTTGAAAAGACAAGAGGGATAATAAGTTTGAGGAGTAGAGAGTGTAGAAATGGTGATAAAATCAACTGAAATATTCATCGCAGTAGAGTATTTGTGTTTAGGGTTTCAAGGATGGAGAATTGCAGGGTTTTGCCATAAGAAGTGCATGAAAAGGGTATAGAAGAAGACCATTGGGGATGCAGATGAAGCAGAGAGGAGGGATGTCAGTGAGGTCGTCATTCCTGCAAATTCCAACGTCTTTGACGATAATGGTGGATTCAGGTGGAGAAGAAATAATGTCCCACGTGCCAGATGCTTAAAAAGATGTATACAGTTGGTTAGGAAGACAGCAGGAAATTGAAACAAACAAACAAACAAACAAAACCAGTAGAAAAGGATGTGGTGAGGAGAAATTTGCCTTAGTGGAGCAATGATATTCAGAGAGTATTTGGGAAAAGTGAAGAATGTACCTAATGCCATCTGTGGCACCTGCGTCCTGGAAAAATGATCAGCATTTCTTCAAGAGCTGGAGGGAAATGGCACAGTTGGTTATCTGTGACCGCTATTTCTGATATGTCAACCTTACTGCATTAAGAGATGCCTAATAAGTTAGTAATGCGTGAGTCTGGGTGGGTTGGGAAGGTGCGACCTTGGGTATATCTGGTCCCTCCTTCCGTCCTCTCCGGCGCTGTTCCACTCCTCTGCTTCCAGGCCACTGCGAACTAGGCATCTTTGTTCCACCATGGAGCTTTCTGCCATGGAGCCACCTGACCGCTGACTGTGGACCAAATTCTTTGAAACCATGAAGTGTGAGTGTTGGGTATTCTGTCCCCTGCAGGAAAGCTGAGCAATACAAAATACTGTACCAAGAGTTTGGAATCAAAAGTACAGTGGAATTTGGATTTTTTTTGGAATATTTGCATATAAATAATAGTGTGTCTTGAGGATGGGATTCAACTCTAAACCCAAAATTTATTTATACCATATATACCATATACATGTAGCCTGAAGATAATTTTATGCAAAATTTTAATGCACCTGTGTTTTGTCTGCAACACATCACATAAAGTTAGGTGTGGAATTTTCCACTTGTGGCATCATATCAGCCCTAAGCCTGTTTTGCATTTTGGAGCATTCTGGATTTCAGACTTTTGGATTAGAGGTAACCTGTATAATATTCAAAAAGAAAAATAAACCAGGCAACCAAACTGAAGTCCCATTTTACCCTTTAGAATCATTTTCACTGTGATATGAATTGACTACTTACAGTTGTCTTGCCCTCTCTTTATCAGGTTTAGTGACTACATTGGGAACTTTAACAACAATTAGCAAATTCTTGTATTTAAGCTAACATGACATAGGCAAGTTCGCATTTACGAAACCTATTCGTTTTTAAAGAATGAATTACAAGAATGAACTTAACTAACTTTGACAGTTCATTTCAAATTATGATTTAAAGCTACTTTTTAGTGAAAACATATAGGTGCTTCATAAAGTTTTGTCTGAAGGTAGGCATATCCAGTTGCCATGGTTTTGAGATAAGTGGGTTGGTGTATAGATAATTTTATTCTGGGAAAAAAGTTTACATACTATAAATAGCATAAAGCCTGTCACCAACAATAGCTCACACTAATACATATTAAAATCTGGTTGTCACGTAAGATTAATGAGTGGTTATTTAGGACTGAACACATGTTAAAACCATTGGGCCACAAAGTAGTCCATTAAAGTACTGCAGATATGAAAACATAATACAATACAGAAGTAGTTTAGCTATGGAAAAATTTAATCTGTCCATCATTTAGAAATTATTCAGTATTTATAATTCTCATGTTTTATGCAGAAATCAGCAATCTCGCAGATCCTGTGTGAGAGTACTAAACAGTTTCATATGCTCTCCAGGTGCCTTTCTCAGAATTACTCCCCTGAAACATTTTTAAATGATATTATTTTAGAAAAGCAATGATCACTGTAAAAATTGCAGTAACTGACAGGTATGCTACTCCTACTGGCATGATTTCTCTTGAACATATGGAGCCATTTAGGGACATTTCCAATTTCTCCAGAGGCATAATATCATGCAGTTGTACAAGATAATAAAAATAATCATAGGAGCTAATAATTTTAGCATTTACTATGTCCTTGACATTACATCAGGTAGCTTTATTTGCATTGTTTCATTTGATCCTCATGAAACATTATTGAAAACTGTAAGATAAACAGTTTTACTTTCCATTTTACAAATGAAGAGATTGAAGATCAGATGATCGAATAACCCAACTCACAAAGCTATTGAAGGCCAGGCTGAGATTTGAACCAGATTCTGCCTCTACACTCTGCCTGCCCATCCCCGAGATGCTTGAAAGGCTCGTAGCCATAGTCAGACCCTCAAGCAAGGAGAGTTGAAGGACCCGCTGACTTTCCTGGGCTTCCGTGGTCCTTACCCATAAACTACAGCTGTTGATCAACCTCCCTTAAAAGGCAGGCAGCATGAGGGAGTTTTTAATTCATTAATAAATGACTTTCTTTGACATGTTCTGAATGAGTTGCCTATGTTTCTGAACATTAGACAGTGTGAGAAAAGGGAGAAACTTAGAGTTCATGGGGCCTGGCCTCGTACTTTGCACAGAAATCTCTTCCTCTTTTTTGGCCCTTTCCAACATGGAAAGATGGGCTTTAGATTAAATCTCAACCTCTGCTAAAATGTGCTAGCTCGTAGCTTCTCTGTCCTGCTGAGGACCAACCCTTACTGTGTTACCAACTCCTGACTTTCCCCCCTCTTTAGTCCTTCTGTACCTCATAGAAGCATTGTTGAAATCTCCCAAATCCAATGAAGGTGAGACTCCCCCACTGAAGCTGAAATTCAGCATAGAACATCTTTATGTGAACTAGAACTTCGCTTGACTTTATCAGCTTGAGATAGCAGCAGTGGCCAGGAGACAATGACTCATTTCTGAATAAACAAGGGTAACTCTCACGTCTGTCTTTGAAAAAATTCGCCCCAGGAGTCTAGCGTCCCAGTGAACAATCCAATTTTGAAATGCCTTCAAAGCAAACAGGGGCCATAATGCAGCCCAAGGCGCATTAGTTCCACGGAAAAAATGGAGATAATAATCTTGCACTAGAACCCCAAGGACTGCCATTGCTGACGAAAGTGTGTATCTGAACCATAGAACCACCTCCTGGTAGGGAATGGAACTATCTAGAAACAAAACTAAAAAATGAAATTTCTCCTGAAATATAAATCTGTCTATCTAGCGTCATCTATGTACCTATCTAGGTATCTAATCTATACATCTGTATTACTGTATGTACATATAACATGATGGCTATTTAGAAAAGTTATTGTGCATATAAAATATTTTACACTCAGAAGTTTAGGGTATACATAAGCATACAGACAAATCATTCTTTTATACCTCTGCCATGTAAATTTGTCTTTAAGAAAGTATGAATTATCATTGATTTTCAAGTTGCTCTGGGATTTAGAGATACATAGTTTGGTTACATAGTGTCTATCAAGCTAAAACAAAAAAACAATTTTCTATGTGTTTGTGAATAATTTTCCTGAAGTGCCTCTGATTTTTTTGGTAGTCTTTTTCTCAATTAGCAAACATTCAAATGTTTTCCACCTGTGAAGATTTCAGCTGTGGAATTAACCTATTCCCAGCCCCCACTGAGTAAGACCAGGTGTTTCACAGTATTTCCCATCTACCTACAGCAAGACTCCCTTAGGGAAGGAGGGAGGAAGTGAGATTTCTGGCATTTGCACAGTGAAAAAGTGTCAATAGACTACTATCCAAAAAGAGATGTTCTACTGAGACCCAGTGAATATTATCTAATAAGCACTCACTTTTTAAATGTAATACAAGACTCATCTCCCTTTGTCGCTTAAAACAAAAAGTGCCTCCCCACCCTTCATATTTAAACAACAGCTATCTCAGATTTAACGATTGCACCATTGGACAAAGTTCAAACAATCCAGGCAGGAAAGAATGTACAGCTGTCAAGGAACCAACCCGGTCAGAAGTGGTCCAGACAAATAGCTGTACATCATCGGCTGGTTTTAATTAACAGCCGACTTTGCACTGTTTTTTCTTCCCCCTCTTTCTTTGGTAACTTTAAACAAAGTGATTTGTAGTGTTCTGTCTTCTGTGCTATCTACCCCACTGGAAGCAGAGGATGTTCATGGAAATAACTTAAGCCAAAGTTCAAAGCAGATTATAGCATCTGAAGGGTACCTGGAGATTTTAATCTTGGCCTTGGAAGAAGAAGGAGTTAAGTTTATTCATTTTTCCTGCTAATGGGCTGAGTCTTTTATAAAGTAAGTTTGCACAGTGATTATCATTCTAGATTGTTATTAATGTGATCTCATTTTAAGCACATTTTTATCCTGTAGTTAATGAAAAAATACTCAAGATGGAGAGCAGCCAGTCAAGAGAGATTTTTAAAGCTTTATTTAATGAAAGACTTCTCTTTGAGTGTAAAGACATACCTCGATGAGTAAATACTGACCATCGAATTATGAAAGTGTAGTTATTGGGAGACATCTCAGAGATATGCAGTCTGACCCTTTATTATATAAATGAGAAGATATTACTCTATATACTACTTACAGAATAAATGAATAAGACTGAGATTGAGGGCTGTAGTTTCTCCTGAAGTCAAGGGACTTGGGACACAGAATGTCACGGGCTGTGTGCATATGGCTTCCTTGGAGGAAGGGGCTCAAAGTGATTAGAAAACATTTCATATGTTGACATAAGAAGTTTTGTTAAAAACTCACAGTACTCTTTTACACTTAAAAACTTGCAAGCATGATGCTCCCCTACCATCGTGATCAGTTAGCAGATTTAGAACCCAGGATCCCCCAGTTGCCTGAAATAACTTTGTACCACTTGGCTGAACACACTCGATTCAGTCATGGAGTCCTAGTCATCACTCGGCAGCATTCTTCTGGCTCATGGAAAGACAGTGCAATACAGTGATCAGAGACTTGAAAGCCAGCCCAAGAGGCCCTGATCTTGGACCTACTTCCTACTTGTTTGTTAAACTCAAATGTGCCTTGATTTTCCCACCTAAAAAGTGAGGAGGAAATTATTGCTTCCTTCCTGGCGTGGCGGTGAGAATTAAATCTCGCTGTGCGTGAAGCTTAGACTGGCACCTGGTGTGCAGTAAGTGCTGTAGCGATGCAAGTGATCGCCGGTGATGCTGGCCGTCGCCCTTCCTGATCCAATTTTCAGCGACATGATGCCAAAGATTCAAGGCATCCTCCTGGGCCTTTATCACTCTGTAAATTATCTCAGCTCCAGTACTTTCTCTCATGATTTTTGACATCTTTTTGAGAAAGAGGAGGCTTGTAAGTCGTCTTTCGACTTTTTAAAATTTTATTTTAATGGTACGTTTTAGATGTACATAGTGGTAACATTCATCATAGGGGATTTGTGCCTGTATGTGATATATCTTGTTGCTTCTTTTTTTCCCAGTCCCCTCTCCTCACCCCTCCACCCTCCCTATTTACAAAATCTTTGTTTCCATTTCTTCCTTCCATCGTCTTTCAATTTTAATAAAATCACTGATATTTTTCAGTGAAATTGTCAAGGTCAATAACAGGTCGATCCACAAAATATCACCTGGTGGTATTTTCAGGAGCACAACAGGAACTGAGTGTAATGTTGCCTTGCTCCAAGGGGCATTTGAGATGTCCTCATGTAACTCTTATTCTGCACAGAGATTATTCAGGGGAATAAACTCATGAAGTTATAGAAAAATACACCTCAACTTGCCTTATTTTAGCAGATTCCCACCTCTTCAAAATAATTGTAAATGAGTTATGGTAAATCCCATAATTTGGCAGAGGTCACATATCTATCATACCTGGTGTGTTAATCGACGAATTCCCATTAATTGGCAAACTATCATCCAGGATAGTTTGTGACCCATACCTTGTTTTTCTATGGCCCCAAGGCTGACAATAGTTTTTACATTTTGGAGTGTTGTAAGAGTAATAAGACTGTGCAACGGAGGCTGCCTGAAGCCTAAAATGTCTGAAATATTTGCTATTTGGCTTTTTACAGAAAAGTGTGCTGATTGCTGAGTTAAGCTATAACAAAATTAGTTTAACACAAATGCTTCACGGAGCATCTTTTATAATTCAGAAGGCCCTTTGACTCGTGTAGTATCCCAGGCCGAGATTAGGAACCTCAGTTATGATCATACCATATACCAGTTAAAAGTATGAATACCAAAATCAGAGTATCTAGATTGACTCTAGACCCCACCATTTATTCAATATGTGGTCTCAATCGGGTTACTTAAACATCCTGATCATTGGCTTTTTTGCTTGTGAAAAATGAGCATTCTCTTGTCACCTATTCCTGCTGAAATGAGGCTGAAAGGAGGCAATGGATACGAATCACTCCACACATGTGAAATGTCCATCAACATTACTTGTTATTCTCCCAGCAAAATTAGCCCGGTTTCTTAGAGCTTCCTGGTTATTTGCATGTTGTATGGTTTGAAATTGATGAGAGTGTCCTCCTGGCCAGAATGACCTCGCCAGTTTCCTGACTCTTATTTCTGCCTTTACACAACAACACGTCAGATCTAGAGGTGCTACCTGTGGCTGTCGCAGGTAACTGGAGTATGAGGAGACTGAAGGAGGAGGGAAATCCAGGGTCAGATTCTACACTGATGTGTACACGGTCCTGCCATTCATCCATCCTAGTCTTGGCTGCAGTTTCACACTTTCTGGGACCTTTGGAGCCTTCAGTGGCTTCAAAGTTGCTGCCTTGGCCTAGAATTGGCCAGCAGTCATAAAGGAAGGATGGGACCAAGTTAACATCAACTGTAATGCTTGGCTAACACTATCAGCAAGAGGCTGCCCCCGATTCAGATGCTGGTGTGGAATGAATCTTTGTAACATGTAACATAAGTGAATTATGAACTTTGGCCTTAATAAGCCTCTCAGATTTGGGGGGAATTATGTGTCACTACAATATAACTTGCAAACTCTGATTTATAAAATGACTTAATAGGAAAATCTATTTCTGTAGGATTTTCTAATAAATCTAGATTTCTCACGTGAGGATTATCACTTGACCCTATTTCTAAATGCAAACATTTTTTAAAGAGGAAAATCCTGGGGCTTTGTGATATATGAGGTCAATTAAGAAAAAGTAAATGAAAATTTCTGAGTTGTGCCGGAAAGTATTTCTTTGTCTGCATTTGAATGCTCTTACAGGCTTGTGTCTGTTTCTTTATGGGTCAAAATGTATGAATTTTCCTTTAGGCTTACAGAACAAGTATTTCCTTTTAACTATATAACTATATAGAAGTTTTCCACAGATCTAAAGAGCTGACAAGCAAGACAGAATTTCCACCGGTGTTGGTGGTAGGCCTCCCAGATGGAACACAGAGTTGGGATGAGGAAAACAGTTGTTTTTTATGAGCTTTGGAAGCCCAATAAAATTTCTTCATTTCTCACAGCAGCTTTTGACCAGTGGTAAAAATGTCCCTATGAGACATATTGAGAAAAAGCATAGCTATGACTTAGAGGAATATCGGGATAAACAGTCTGCGCCTCAGGCACCCTTAAGTACAACATCAAAGGGCTTTTATATTTTGGCAAAGATAAAGCAACATTTCCTTCCTTTGCTTTAGGAAGGAAAATGTAACTATATTCTCTAATACTCACCCATGTTATTTTAGTTAATATGCAAAGTCTTATTGTTAATCTTTCTTATTCCATTAATCCAAAGCCGTCATCGTATAAACTGATTTGAATCCCCCAGATCATCTTTGGTACGTGAACACACTTGGCTTGGATGGTGAATGTGGGCTCTCTGAAGAGGTTGTTCTGTTTTTTTTCTCAGCAAAATTCCCCACTGGAAACATTTTTCTTCATGCGTTCCTAGGAAGATATTAAAGGGGAACTTTTTTGCACATTACATGCTCTTTAGTATATGTAGGAAGTGCAATAAAATGTTTATTTTCCATTTCATAAGGGACTTGTTTCAAGCATATAGTACTGCCCGGTTAGTACCACTGAAAGATTTCATCTTTGTGCATATAAGTTAATAAAATGGATGTAACTTTGATCCATTTAAGGAGTTACTCTCCAGACTTAACTAGACAGAAAATTGTGAGGAGCGCAATTTGGGGGGGCTCTGTATGTCCCATTGGGATTCCTGCCTAATTGACTCCATTCACTTCTTCAGACGTATGGACCTTCTGTGCATTGTTTAACCCCAAATGCTCTCTTTTGTATTAGCAGTGAGCTATGTCCATAACTCTCATCTCCTCTATTTCATCCTCTAACCAGAATTCCAAATATGAGAAGCAATGACTATTGATGGAGATATAAAATATTTCTTTAACAAGCAGTGCTGCTACTGGGCAAATCTTGACTTTCATTGGAAAGTATATTTCTTCGTGGAGCCCCTGGAGGTCCCTGGGGTCCCACCTGTCTCATGGGGATTTCTGTCAGCTCACATTTTTGTTTATCCACATGTTTCCCAAGACTGAGGTATATGCTCCTCCCAGGTCCCTCCCTACCAGATGATTCTCGAGAAATTTCTAGACATTGTGACCGGATCCTCCCACTTCAGGACCTCTTGTCCTGCCTTCTTAGAATCTAGCAATGAGGACTTTGAATCCTGAACAAGAACAGTGATGTTTGTCTCTTTCTCAGGTGTGAACCAGTTCAGTAGAGAGGGCCAGCAGATGAAGACTTCTTCATTCATCTTCCTTTGTTTTGGTCTCAGATATTCACTTCCCAGGAACTTTGTACATTTTTCAATATGTAACAATTTTTAGAGGAAGTTCTGTTATTACTCTTGTTTGAACAGAGCAAAAATTGAAGATCAGAGAGGTTTAGCATCTGTCCAAAGATAACACACACAGTCAGCAGAGGAACAGCTGTGTGATTCCAAAACTGTTACTGCATACTGCATCTTCCTCCAGAACCTTTCTGGAAGAAATAATTCTCTCCATTTTAATGTCTTTCCTTATATTACTTTGATCCCTAACATATTTGCCTATTTTGAATCATTTCCTTCCCTCTTTTCCAAAAAATGTCTAATAAATCTCACATCCATTCATTATTTAGCTCATCATCATCCTTCTTCTCCTTCTTCTCTTCTTCCTCTTCTTCTTCTTCTTCTTATTATTATTATTATCATTATTATTATTATTATTATTGTGACAGGGTCTCACTATGTAGTTCGGGCTGGCTGTGAACTCATTATGTAGTCTAGACTGTCCTCAAACTTCTGGTGATCCTCTTGCCTCAGTCTCCCAAGCACTGGAATTGCAGGCAGGCAGCACCAGACCCAGCTAGCCAATCATATTTATAAATAACTACTTTGTATAGAACACTCCAACCCTGATCTTCTGTTTTGAAGGTCAGTTGTTGACAGACACTCAGACCAAAGAGAGAATCAAGATATGAACCTTGGAGGAGGATGGTCAAAGTGTACATATTTTATAAGATGAGTAAGTCCTGGATTGCTAATGCACAGCATGATAAATATAGTCAATATACTTGAGATTTTCTAAAAGAGTAGATTTTAAGTGTTCTCAATATATCCGGCTATTTGAGATGATGGACATGTGAATTATCTTTATTAGGACAATCACTTCATACATAGTGTTATGTATATGAAAACACCAAATTGTGCACCTTGAATATGTACAATTTTGTCAGTTATACTTTGATAAAGCTGGAGGAAAATAATACATTATTCAATTTTTTAAAAGACATAAGCTTTCAAACTGTAGACATATAAAAGACAAGAGCTAAAGAGCTCAGATTTTTTTCACCATGTTCTTAAGAAGCTGCAAGTGTGAGTCTGTAATTTTCTCCATTCTGTATTGTGGGATTCCCAGCAGGTGCCCATAGCCCACAGGAGGTCACACCTAGACCATCTGTGACCTCCGTGAAGTTAGTGATTTGGAGGTAGAGCTGGGGTTGTTCGTGGCTCTGCCAGGGTTAGAGATCAATCTTTAGCCCTAAAGTGATTCTCTAGCAGCTGTCTTGTGAACTTCTTGCCATTTTCCAGCTTTCCTGTCTATTCCCATGAAAATAAATACCTACTGTTTTCCCCAAGGGCCAGTTTTTATGACCACGTTTATTTCTAGGGAATTTAATTTGACTTTGGGTCACCTGTGACTTATCTCTTCAGGCACCCTACACTTCTAAAATCAGTATTTTGATAACTTTTACAGCTTGATGGCACTTGGGTTGAAATACCCTCAACCCTAAGAGAAGCCCTACAATTGCTCTTTTAAGTTTCTTCCAACATTTCTAAGATTTTCAAGTATATGAAAAATGGAAAGATTACAGAGAGCTGGGGATTTAGCTCAGTGATTAGAGTGCTTGCCTTGCAAGCACAAGGCCCTGAGTTCGATCCCTGGCACCACCCAAAAAAAAAGAAAAAAAGGAAGACACAATACAGAGAAAATACCTATACCTACTGCCTAGAATGTACAACCAATAATTAGTGATATGTACTACATAATAGAGCTATCCATTCATCTTTATAGCCATTCATCATTCCATCTTATTTTTGATGAATTTTGAAGCAAGTTGCAGACATCAGTAGATTTGATTTGTAAATACTGCCATGTGCATGTCATTAGCAAAAGTGCAACATTTGTTTATGTGTTACTTATGTAACTGCAGGAAAAAAACTGCCTGCAGTGAAGTGTGTAGATCTGACAAGTACCATTCTGAAAGCTTTGACAAATGCATAGATGTATATATTTCAACCCTTATCGGGCTATAAGACAAGATGACTGGTTCAGATAGAGCTCTTGTGTTCTTTCTTGGGACATCCCCACCCACTCAGAGGCAATCATTTATTCTTTCACTTTTCATTATTTATGCAATATTGTTTTCCAGATAGAAAGTAATTCAGGGTTTTAGTATATGGTGCTGATAAAATTTGGAGACACAGCTCTCCTTGATAGGAACCTCATAACTTGCTTCTCATCACAACTAACTCCATTAGTCCTTCCTCCGAGTGTTTTCTCCTCTATTGGCCAGTGGTTGAGCCATCTTTCTGTGAACTCCTAAATGTCGTGAACAAAGTTGACTTAAAATAACCATGTAGGGCTTCTCCTGTTTGGCCTGTACAGCTTCCACTTTTCAGCTGAAGTTCTGCATGGCTTTGGACACAGGCTCATTACTGCGTGCTGAGGTGTACCCAGTGCAGACAACTCACAGCAGGCGGACACTGGAAATTTTTCTGTAGTCGTTCATCAAGGCTTCTTGGCACCATTTGGCATTGCCCATTGGACACGGGATCCTGTGGAGTGACAGGAACACCTGCTGAGACTAGACTGCACAATGCTCAATTCAGGCCCCATCATTAGTCACATGGCACATGCTTCTGACTAAGCTGATTTTGTATGTGTGTGACAGGATGCCATGCAGTGGACTGACCTTTTCCAGCATGAGCTGGTACATTCCACTCTAATCAGTGAGTTTTTGTTGGATTTTCTACTTCAGGAACCCGCCTAAGGAAAGTTGCAGGGCGGGGCAGGGGTCTGGAGTGAAGTGCTCCCAGTGCTGTGGGCGGAGCTGGGTGACAGGCTGCAAATTTGGAAGTAAGCTGTATATTGCTACTGAGATGTCCTTGTGCAAAAGTATGAAGCTCTGTGACCCGTATCCTGCCAGCAGACATAGAGAAACTCTTGGAGAAAGTAAAAAGCACAATATGAAGCAACTTGTTCTCAGAGTTCTCAGTCTCCCTCAGAGGCATATTTTCCATGATGGCAATGCAGAGACTAAAAGTTTGCCTCCTATAGTTTGCATCCTATGCAGAGACTAAAAGTTTGCATTCTCTATACTACTAATTTGCATCTGTCAGGCCTTGCCATGGCCTGACAGGTGAAGATAGGCTCTAGGTCTTTGTTGGGTGTTACAGTTATAGGCCAAAAACAAAATAACAACGATAAAAATATTTGCTAATGTTTGTGCTTGCCATACATACCTGTTAGGCTCCTAGCTTGAAACAAATGTCTAGCCACCAAATTGTGGTAATTAGAGATAGTTTAACGAAAGTAACTCTTTTCAGATGCATAAGCTTGGGGAACTAGTGAGGAATGGCAAATATCCAGGCATTAGAAATCCCTATGTGTGAAAGAGTACCTGGCAAACAGTGCCACCCTCCAAGCCTGTTGAGAGCTAGAGCTGCAGAAGAGGGGGAGGGAGTTAAATGAAAGCTAGAACAACCAGACCCAATCCTGGTGAAAGAACCGGAAGGAGGCAGAATGAGAGAGAATTTTTTGTTTGACTTGATTGTGTTACTGGGACACCCACAGAGATGCTTTTCAGGTCACTGGAACAAAGGTCCAAAGCTCTTTGAAACAATTAGAGATGAAAGTTTGGGGGTCATCCTATTGAACAGAAGAGATTGCTAAAGTCACTGGAACAAATAACAGCATCCAGGGAGATGGAAAAGATATAAACAGAAGACAAAAATGTGGGCAGGCAGGAAACACGTGGGCACTGGGGATGAGCCAAGTCCCAGAAAGGGAGGCACCCAGGACTGAATGGCAAAGAGGATGGCTTTGGTAAGGAAAGAAATGAGCAGCTACTGAGCTCTGGGTTTGTACATACTGTGTGCTAAACTAGCTCATTTACTCTTATTAGCATTCACATGAAGGGAGTCATTCACATTTTGCTGTTGAAAATAATTCAGTAGAGATTGTTTATTTTTAAAATTTCAGTAATGGTAAGTCCAGGTTTAGCTAAATCCAAATTTAACTCCTACTGATTAGATTTTGTACTCCATGAATTAAGGGACAAATGGACTAGGCTGAAAGTGATGGATGAAAAAGGTGGATGGACCAGAGGATGTGGTCTCAGAGTAGAATCTTAGGCTGTAATCTCTTGCTCCTGGTATGTGGTGGTTCCAGAGGATTTGATTTCCCTTTGGAAGCACATACTTGTACCTAATAGAGACATGTGTGGTAGACAGAATAATTCTCCTCACCCCCACCCCCATACCCACATCCTAATTCCTAGAGCCTGCTAGTGTGTTGTCTGACATGGCAAGAGGGACCTTGCAGATATAATTAAGGTAAAGATCTTGAGAGGAGATAATCCTACATTATCTGAGTAAGCTCAGTGTAATCACAAGGGTCCTTATAAAAGAGGCTGGAGGATCTGACTCAGAAGTAGTGACAATGAAAGCAGAGCTGGTAATACTCCATTCATCTCTCTCTGCACCAAGGAATACAGGTAATCTCTGGACGCTGGAAAGGCAAGTAAATGGCTTCTCCACTAGAGGCTCCATAAGGAATGCAGGTCTGTTAATACCTCAAGTTTAGACCTTCAAGACCAGTGTAGAATTCCTGACCTTCAGAATTGTAAGATAGTAAGTTTGTATTATCTCAAGCCATTAGGTTTGGGGTAATCTGTTATGGCAGCAGTAAGAATCTAATACAACATGTATTTATGGCCACATGAAAATAGTTTGTCCATTTGGATAGCCACTCCATCTTCTTCTCAGTATCTCCAATTTCTTCCCCTGGCAGTCCCACTGCCACCACCAGAGGAAAACTTGCCTTACCTGTGGGAGTTATCCCCTCATGTGCTAGGGACCCATGTCCCAGCAGCTAGCACCCCCTCATCTTCTGTCCCTCATCTTTTATCATGTTAATTCCCTGTTCATCCCTTCCCCTGTGCATCAGGAGCCTCCTGCAGAACAAGGATATCAGTCTCCCGAAGCCTGGTGGCACCTGGCATCTGAGTCTTCATAGTAACTTGGCTCTAGCGGGTGGGATTCCATAGTGTCACTTGTGGTTCAGTTCAGTGCTGCATGGACCAGCTAAAGTGGCCTGGCACATGGCTATCAAATGGCTAACAACTAATAGCTAGATTTTGAGGCGTGACTTATCTTTTAATGCCTATAGACCAGTACCTGATTTCTTACCTTTATAGTCTCCATGGCTGTATGCCAGCTACAGAGCAACTTCACCTTCCAACTAGAGACAAATAATACACTTTAAATAGGGCGTGCTGGAAAACTCCAAAGCCAACCAAGCTAGCAGAGCTCACCATTCCACAGGGGATGTGGTTCCCAGCAGTCAGAAGCCTGAGCAGCAGGATCCCACTGAAGTCACTGTGAGCCAAGTGGGAGGAAGGGCTGGGGCCTGCCTAATCTGCTCCCAAAGACACACTTATCACCTGATACAGTCAAATGTTTGCACAGTCTTTCTCACCAATAATAATGCAAGAACCAAACTTTGAGAATAATTTACTGAAAAAAAAATCCATAGAGCAGAATCCAGAGCACCACTAGAGTGATTTTTTTTTTTTTCCCAAACACTTGCATTTCAAGCAGGTTTTCCTGTATGGGGGGACGCATTGAGTCTCTAGCACTGCTGTAACAAACTGGTACAGATTTGATGGCTTGAAACAACAGAATTTATTCTCCTGTAGTTCTGGAGACCAGTAGTTCGCGTCTTAAAGATCTCAGCTTTCAGATCCAGTCGCATTGAAGGTTCGGGTTTCAGTATATGAATTGGAGAGACATAATTCAGTCCATAACAACACTATTTCCAAATAAGGTCATGTTCATAGGTACCAGAAGCTTGGACCTACACAAATCTTTTGGGAGATAAATCATGGCAAAAGGCCGCTGATGTGAGGGTTCCCAGGAGAACTGTGTTCTCCTGGAGTATCCTGATGGGGTGCCCACTGAGAACAGAGACTGCTCCTCCAGCCTCCACAGGGAGCCTGGTGGCGGGAGGAACCACTGAGCAGAAAGGGAGCTGTGGCTAGACTAGCACGGGAAGGAGCTGCCCTCCCTGCCTACACTTCCCATACCACCCAGGATGGGTCCCTGCTGGTCCTGTGGACCCCAGACTGCAGCAGCCATCAGTATGCCTGAGAGAGGCATATCTTGTCACGTGCACTCAAGCTACTGCCTCTGGCCTGTGACACTGGGGGCTTTCACACCTCTTTCTTCTGCTGCTCAGATACCCTCCACATGGTGTACACATGGGGGCCCTGAACCGTTTCCTGCTGTTTTCCTATACTGATTGGTTGCACATGCTCGCTCTGTGTGGGTCTGTGCTGTCTAAGCCTCTGACACACCCGTGGCCCATCTGCGTGGGCTTGGCAAAGGCAGAGACCTGGAAGTCACACATGCCAGGACCAACATTGGCTCAGAGAGGCCAGAATGCCTCCCTGCTCCCAAGCAGGAAATGCCCTCCATTGGGAGCTCTCCTCTCTTTGAGGGATGTGACTATCAAATGCCTCATAGTCTGGAAGATGAGCTTTACAATCTTAGGATTTATGTGATGCTGGGCAAGTTGCCTAAGCTCCCCAAGCCTCACCTTCCTCATCTGCAAAATGGGCTAATACCAGTAGCTACCACAAAGACTGTAAGGATGGAATGAGACAATGGAGTTAACTCGCTCTGTGTATCATGCCTGTGCTGGTTCCATTAATTGTTGCATAATGAACAATCGTGTCTTACACTCATGCCTGGTAGTATGTGTTCACTGACCAAAGCACTTTACTGATCACCCAGGGAAGAAGAAAAGCAAGGAGAGGGAGCCCTTACCCATCTTGTTTGACGTCCAACTGCACAATTCCCAGCAGCTCTCCTACCCACCAGGTTGCTTCCTGAGCTGGAAACATCAGATGTTGAGGGCGTGTCGAGTTCCTCCACCACCCGGGCAGCACCATCCTGGGTTGATTTAGGGAAGGTCTTTAATGTGGCCTCCGGGATCTCTAAACCCTTTACGGAGCAGATTTATTCATGTCTCTGTTCTCGTCCCTCTTTTAACTCCAAGCTTGAGTTTTATTTGTCTCCCCAGACTTGCCGACTTAGCTTTGAGATGGGGAAGGAAGCTTCGACTGAAGTGAGCTACAAATGGTGTAAAGTGAATTGGCTCTGAATGCTTATGGGAGACAGCTGGGCCCAAAGTCAGCGCTAAGAGAACACAGATTAGAACCCTCACCTGGCACTCTCCCACTGGGTGTCACCTTCATGTCGTTTTGTTGTTAGAAGTATCCGCGTTACTTAATCTTCGGAAGAAAGCTTATGTGCTGAAGAAAGGTGTGTTCCTTGATTTGCTTTTGATAGATGAAGAAACTGATGTTCATGGAGTTTTAATGACAGTGAAGTTAAGAAAACGGGAATTTGTAGGTTGCGTTTACCTGTATGAATTCAGTGAGTTCACCATTTTAGCTGAACCTCCACTTGTTGACCTGGGGATGGCAGTATATAGTTTTCAAGGTCATTGCACAGTAGAAATTAGGGGACATAGATGATCTTACCTAAAACGTTGAGAATGGTGCTGATGTTGCAGGATAGGTATTAAGTAAAGTCCCTGTGCTTCACCACCCCATCACCTAGACAGGGGTCAGCCCCTATTTCCTGTTAAGGACAAGCAAATTTGTGTTTTTGACTTTGCAAAACATGTGGACTCTAGCAACTGTTCGACTCAGCCTCTGCGGTCC
This sequence comes from Hystrix cristata, assembly GCA_004026905.1. Lineage (NCBI taxonomy): Eukaryota > Metazoa > Chordata > Mammalia > Rodentia > Hystricidae > Hystrix > Hystrix cristata. The sequence continues at coordinate 79,842 of PVJO010001919.1, forward strand.
CAAGTCCACTATAGACCATATGTAATGAATAACCATGACTGTATTCCAATAAAACTTTATTTATAAAGACAGAGACAGGGGCCAAACAGATGCTTCGATCTATGGTCTATAGTCTGATGGCTCTTTCCTAGAATAAAAAGCTTGATATGATATCATAAATACAAGCTCTAGCAAGTATAGCATACTCATCCTTTAATATTTTAGTTTCAACCTTTCTTTGTGCAAGTTTCTCTCCCTGCCGATGCTGGGATGATTCATGACTCCCGTGAACTCTGCCCTTCCGCCATGTGGCATGACAGTCACCTCCTCACGGTGGGGAGCAGGCAAGACCTTTTTGTAGCGGTCTGTGAGCTCCTGAAAGTCAGTGGCTGTAGCTTTTCCTTTTTCACAATGTTTTAAAAAATGAACAATTATACTTCTCATTTCCTCAGATGATAAAAAAATAACTGCAGTTGGAGGAATTTAGCCTAACCAGTGATTCTCAACCAGGGGTGATTGTTGCCCCTGGGGAACATCTGGCTGTGAGCAGACTACTTAAAGGTTTCAGACCTGGGGTTGCCGCTGGCATTTATTGGGTAGAGAACTAGAGGTGTTGCTACACGGCCCTTAATGCGCAGGACAATTCCTGCCCAGACAGAATTATCTGGCCCCGACTACAACTGTGCTGATCCTAAGGAACTAGTAAAAGCGAAGCATATTATAGGGTACTAGCGTAAACCACCGGAGTTCGCCGAGTTCCTACAATGTGACCTACTCTCTCGCCCCAGAGGAATGGCAAGAGAATTACATGAGAGGGTGCAAGTGAAGAGAATCTGCGTCAGTGGTTGTGCATTGCACAAAAGCAAAGTCTTTACTGCTTGGAAAACAATCCTGGAGGGCCTAAGCAATGTAGGCAAATTCTGGAACATTCTTCCATTCACCCTGCCCCAAGTCCCCCTTCACCCTAAGCCTTTTTTCCCACCACTCTCTTCTCAGTAGGAACAGGAATGTCTTTGGCCACCTGTCAAATGCGGGGGAGCTGTAAAGCCACACCTTGGTCTGTTTGTCTGCAGGGAAAATTATCAAATTCCTTTCAGCTTCTCCCGTAGGTCCTATTTTTGAAGGCTTTAATTATTTTAGTTTTAGAAAGACACTCTTGTAGATCTTCTTCTCATTTGCCCATGTACCTCCCACGATACCCAGTCTTCCAGTCGACTCCCACTCAGACAGAGTCACCCAGGCATTTCTGCAAACCATCGTGGCTCATCTTTCATGTTCGCATGCGTGTGACTTTAGTGATAGTTTGTCTAACTGTTGAGTTCAGTCTACGTCTCTACTTAATGTGGTGAGCAAGAGAAGTGAAAGCTTACAGGGGTCATTGCTGGGGGAGAAACTGCTGTAAAACATCTAGTTAAAGGTATATTTCTTTCTTGAGTGTCCATCCATCTAGGGACATTATGTGGGACACAAGTGTGAGTTTCTCTCTTTTGGTCACTAAGAGTTGAAGTATGTCCACCATCTCACTTCCCCCCAAAAAAGTGTTAAGAGACCTAACCCCCAGAATTTCAGAGTAGAGGGTCTTTACAGAGTAATCAAATCCAAGTGTAATCTCTAGTGTGGGCTCCAATCCAGTATGACCAGTATCTTTATAAAAGGGGAAATGTGGACAGGCATGCATAGGGAAAAGGTGGACAATCTTAACTGCCATGCCAAGGATGCCCAAAGCTACCAGATGCCGGGAGAAGAGAAGCTTGGGTGGGATCCTTCCCTCAGGTCTTTACAGGGAGCCTGGCCCCTCTGACACCTTGGTTTTGTGCTTCCAGCCTCCAGAATTGTGATGGAATAAGTTACCTGGCTTGTGATGATTTATGAGACCAGCCCTAAGAAACTAGTACAGTCCCTGCTGCACCAGCTGCCCTTCATGATCCTCTCAGAATATTTCTGCCAAGAATTGTCAACCACCATCTTCCTTTGAATAGATGTCATGGGTGGCCCACCCATTTCCTTGTGTTTATCTCAGAGGCTACCTGAACACTGTGATGGTTTCCTATCTCTCCTGACTGACCACAGACAAGGGTCCGCATACAGAACAGACAGGATGCCCACAGAGGTCCCAGGGTGATCTTCAACAATGAGAGGCTGTAGGAAAGAACTACCTTCTTTACCTGTGGAAGGATCATGTAGAGTTTTGTTCGTTAAAATTCTTCAGGGTCCCCAGCAGGCCTGAGTCCTATTTGCCCACAATGAAACCAACTAATTGATGTATTTCTTCTTAGCTTTCCACCTCACTCCCCCTTTTCCACTTCCCTACTCCTTCACAGTGCTTCTGGAAATCACCTCCTGAATAAAATTCTTGAGTCAAATCTTTTGTTTTGGGGTCCATTCAGAGGAAATCAAACTAAGGCACCTGCATGGGAAATATGGAAACCTGGAGTTGATATCTGAGAGCCAGAACTGTGCCTGCAGCCAAAAACAAGGGAGAGCAATTAGGTCTTAGGAGTCTAAGCAAAGAGTCATTCACCTATCAACCAGGGGCAGGGTTAGGAGTCAAAGTCCAAATGGTTTCAGACACTTGAAAGGCACAGGAATGAAGGGCACAGAAGGAGATAAGACACTTTTTCTGAGCTTGAGGAGCTCACCTTACTGTAAGAAGATCCAGAATATAACAAAATGTGATTGAACATTGTTATGGTTTGGATCTGGAATGTCCTCTGACACTCTCATGTACTCAGAGGTGGGACTTATGGGGAGTGTGGTTAGATCACGGGGGCACTGTAGTTGTTGGTAGATACATCCACTGGTGAGTTCGGCATAGGAGGGTGCTGTTGGGACGTGGTCCCTGGATGGAAGAGGTGGATCACTGGAGGCGTGAAGGTGTGTCTCCCTTCCCAGTTCCCCCTTCATTCTCTCCTTCCTGGCCACTAGGACAAGTAGGTTTCCTCCACTTCCTACCTTAGAACCAGCACACTGTGGACTGAACCTCTAAAAACTGTGAGCCCAAATAAACCTTTCTTCCTTTAAATTGTGGCTCTTGGGTATTGTGTTTCAGTGATGAGGAAAGTGACTAAGACAAGCACCATGAGACAGATGTTAATTGGGACCCCTGTCTGAGGGATATGGAGTAGAAGAGAAGATGGGTCCCATCAAGAATTGGATCAAGTTGAGTGTAGAGGGTATCACAACTGAACAGGAAGGATGGACATTCCAGCCATGAGGTGGCAGGTGCCAAAATCCTGAGAATGGAACATGACCGGAGCTATGGTATATCCTCAAGGGTGCACATGCCTGTAATCCCAGCACTTGGGAGGCTGAGGCAAGAGGATCGCCATGAGTTTGAGGCCAGCCTGGGCTACATAGTGAGTTCAAGGCCAGTGTGAACTACATAGTGAGACCCTGTCTCAAAAAAAAAAGAAAAAAAAGATGTCTCCTGCCTGGGGCCCTGCCAGAGGGACTGTGGTCACATCTGAAGGGCCTTGTATATAGTGCTGATGAATTGGCATCTCAGTGTAGGTAACCTGTTGTCATGTGTGTGATGTGGCGGTCCCAAAGGGACCCATGTTGATACTGAGAAGTGACCCACATTTGGGCTAATGCTCTCTGGTTGCAATCTTACAGTGCTTTGTTTTTTTCTCTTTCAACCTGAAAAATGATGTATCCTGTCGTCTCAATAAAGAATCAAGAAAGAAACTCCCTTAGGAGGGTTTTGGTCAGGGTTTGATGTGTCTGATTTGGAGATTTCTAAGGAGAACAGGAGTAGGGCTGGGAACTGGTCTAGGTGATCCATTTGGGAGATTTTGATGAATTTCTTGACCAGTCAAAACCTCTGCATGAATGATATTGTATGTGAAGGCAGTAAGCCATTTTAATGCTTCTTTCTTCCTTCTTTCCTTCCTTCTTTCCTTCCTTCCTTCCTTCCTTTCTTCCTTCTTTCTTTTCTTTCTTTCTTTCTTTCTTTCTTTCTTTCTTTCTTTCTTTCTTTCTTTCTTTCTTTCTTTCTTTCTTTCAACAGGCTTGAACTGTTTGAAACCCTTCCATATATTAAGACACATTACACGAGAATATTTATTGTGAAATAAGAACCCATGAGCACGATGAGAGTCAAAGGAATTTGGTCAGTGTTCTCCCTACACACCATAAATTATAAAGCATTTTTCCACCCTTAGGTATAATTCTTCCCACTGGCTATGAGGAAGGTACCTTTAGCCTTACTTCACAGACAAGAAGGATAAAGCTCAGGGAGACTTTGGTTATCCGAGTGAACCTAGACTCGTCCTGGGTCACCCAGCTAGCGGGAATTACAAGCCACAACTCACAGCACGGTCATTCTCCCCAGGCCGGTCCTGTCTGCCTCCTGCCAGCGCCTCGCTGACTCCCTCTTTCACTCTGGTCTCCTCCGTGAAGCGCCTGTGAATGTGACGAGCTCTAAAAGCACTCAATTTTGTTGACACTATTTTGTAGCAGTTTTACATCTCCTTCTTGAACATTCTGCAGAGTGGAAAGTATTTCTGATCTATCTGTGGGCAAGCAGCATGTCCCCAAACCCCCAAAATGGATAATCGTTGAGTGTCTTCACTTAGCCACAGTGGTGGGTTCATCCGTGAAGCTAGCTCTTCTGCCAGGTCGCCGACGGTTGCCTAAGCAGCCTGCCTGTGACTCTATTTTGTCCTAATATTCCCCAGGTTTTCTTCCGTGTCTACACACACACACGCGCGCACACACATGCACACACACATGCACACGCATACGTACACACACACACACAACCATGGTCTCAGATAGAAACTTTCCTGCAGCTCCAAGGAGGCCTGATTGGTTTGAGAATACACTCCATTCTCTTGCAATTACTGGTTTAAGAATGAGCTTGTGACTCAGTTCTAGCCCTGAGACATGAGGGTGTGGTAGGAGGTCTTCAGAGAAAAGATTCTCTCCCTCAAGATTTACTAGGTGGTTATAAAATCAGTGTTTCGGAGATATCTACACTTTTCTGTGCATTGCAGCATTATCCGTAATATTCAAAATACAGAATCAAATAAAGTATTCATCAGTCCACCAACTGATGAGTAAAGAAAATATGGTATACACACCCACTCACAATGGAATACTATTCAGCTTTAAAAAAGAAATAAACTTTGTCACAACAACATGAATGAACCCGGAGAAGATGGTGCTAATTGAAGTAGCCCGGCATAGAAAGACAGATACTACATGCTCTCACTTATTTGTGGAATCCAAAACAGCAGAATGCAGAGAAGCAGAGGGTGGGATGGCAGTTACCAGAGACTGAGAGTAGGAGGACTGGGCGATGTCGGTGTCTGGAAACAAAGGTTCAGGTACAGGGAGGAATCAGTCTGGAGATGTACTGTGCATCATGGTTACCACAGTTGATAACAATATGTTGTATACTTGAAAGTTGCTGAGATAGATTTGAAGTGTTTTTACCACCAAAAAAGTGAGGTAATATATATGTTGATTAACTCAGTTTAAACATTCCACAAGGTGTAACTGTGTCAGATCATCATGGTGTACACAATAAGTGCATACAAGTGTGTGTGTCACTTAGTAAACAATAAATAAAAGTAAATAAACAAAAAGGGTCTCTAGAAGTTTCAGACTCCCTCTGATCTCTTTACATAGTCTTACCAGTAAAGCTTCCAAACAACTGAGCAACCCAGCATAAATCACTAGAAACATGTACTTTTATTTATACTATCTCATTTTTCTTCAACTGATGTGAAATTCACAAATACGAAATTTACCATTTAAAAAGGAACATTCGAGTGGCATTTATACATTCTCAGTGTTGTACAAGCAGCACCTCTATCTATTTCTGAAACATTTCATCACCTTAAAAGTAAACTCTGCCCGTTAGATAGTCGTTTTTCTCCATTTCTCCTTCCCCAGCCTCCCAGGGAACCACTGATCTGCTTTCTCTTCATGTGGCTTTACCTATTCTGAGTATCATATATAAATAGAATCATGTAATACACAGCCCTTTGCCTCTGGCTTCTTTACTTAGCATATGTTTTGGAGGCATCTCTTGTTGTAGCATGCATCAGAATTTGTATTCCTTTTTAAGACTGATTGATACTCCACTGTCTATATATACTATGTTTGGTTTATTCATTCACCTGCTGATGGGTCTTTGGATTGTTTTCAACTACTACTGTGAATAATGCTGCTGTGAACATGTGCTTACATGTATTTAAGTAACTATTTTTAATTCTTTTTAGAATATTCATAGACGTGGAATTGTTGGGTCATATGATAATTTTAACTTTTTGAGGAATTGCCCAACTATATTCCACAAAAGCTGTGCCATTTCACGGTCCCATCAGCGGTGTACATACACTATCTCATTTTGTTTTGACACCAACCCCACAAGGTCAGGATAAGGTAGGATGCAAAGATGTAAAATCTTTTGCCCATCTCAGTGTCAATTATCAGAATTTGATTCCATGTCTTTCCTGCAAGTCTTGTTCCTCTCCAGTGCTTAAATTTCTTAGTTTTTCAGCTTCCTCTTTGGAAAGAAAAAAAAAAGTCATATCTATGTTGTATAAGCTTATCCAGATATTGACTAAGAATTATGGGAAAATCCCACTTCAAGGCATCAGGTGCGTAATATTATGTTAATACAAATACGTGTGTTTACTTTGCAAACCCAGCAGCTAGCATAAACTAGTCCAGAGCAAATCTTCAAGAAATATTTGGTGAATGAATGGCTCTTATGCATTTATCTTTTATGTCTCTGGTAGCTAATAATCCCTATGCTGCCTTTTCCTTGGCATCATTTTTTGCCTTCTTCTAGAAGAAAAAAGGACTGGCTCCATTAGATGAGCCATGCTTCCGATAATGCTGAAATGTTTTTCTTCCGTGCTAAATTGAAAATATGTTATTGTCAAGTGTATCCTTAGTCTACTACAAATATAGTGGTGATGTTCCTTTTGTCATTTGACTTACTACTAGCATCTAATATTTAATCTATACACATATATCACTGATGCATTTTAACTAGCGTATTTATGATTTATTTATAAATAAATCTTCATCTTCTAGGACTTTGATGTTTTATTGTCAAGGAGTAACTAGTACCAATCCCAACTAATGAATATGTTTTGTAGTTAATAAAATCCTTCCCAGATCAATGAGGTTAATGAGTGATACTGTCACTTGAGCATGTTAATAAGTTTTTTAAAAAATAGGCTGAGCTAACTGAAAAGCTAGAACTGGAAATGGATTATAGCATTTTGCCCCAAGGCTTTGGCAGAGATTGAAACAAAGTGTTTCGAAAGAACCCAAATTGGCATTTCTCTGACTTCTAATGTTCAGTCTCTCCAAGCAGGACACCTGGTTCAACGACTCAAAACAGCCATTCAGAATTATAGTCTGGGCTTTTGTTATGCAAAAGGTAAATGAGGGCAGTCTGGACTCTTCCAGGAAAAGTTGTTTTGACTTTTTCCCCAGGGAGCTCTCCTCCATGGGGGTAGGGGTGGTAGTTGTAGGGAATGGAAAAAGAGAAGAAAAAAGCAAAAAGAAAACTAGGATAACAGGAAATCAGGGATCTCGGGGATGAGTAGGTTCTAAAATTATATTGTAAAAGAAAACTTCATGTAATGCTACAGAACGTCCCCACTGTCTAAGCCTTCCCTTTTGGGGAACACTGAGTTGTCTTAGAAGGTTTGGAAGAGTTTCAGGCTGCTTCTCCTCTCTGCCCTACTCTCAATCTGCAGAGAGTTAGGTGCGTCGATCAAAGTTGCATTTGTGTTCTCGTAGTCAAGGTCATAAATAGTCACGTGGATGTGTACAAACTGTACCTCGGGTTCATGGCCCCCCTCAGGCCCTGACTGCCACAACCACAAGGGGCACAACTGCAACACTACTAGCAACCAAGCAGAAAACTCACTTTCACGGTGAAGGATCCCTCTTTTCATCACATTTCGAATCCACTGTGGGAAAACACAGGCGTCATCTCCTGGTTGGGCCACGAGCCCCTGAAAGTCACCGACACGGCTTCTCTCCTAGTTCCTCCTTTTACGCAGTGCGTAGCCGCTTTTGATGCTCTTTTTAGGGAAACAGATTCACTCCCTAACTTTGAAGTGCTAGATCTTTTCAACTCCATCTCATCGTTTCCCACAACAGCTGCCCAGATGTTGTCCTCATGTGGAGGATGCCCCTTCAACTCCAGGATACTCTGACCTCAGCCTGCAGAGCCGCTTTGGAAACTCTCCTGCCCATCACCCCCAGCCCGAGTTTGCCACATTTGGTGACTCTCGATTCTCTGTAGGATCATCTGTCTCTTCTCTTTTTGTTCCTCGCACTGACTCATCTTTCTTGGCTCCACTCTTACACGTTAGTGTTCCCCTGGGTTTTATCCTCAAAGCTCCTCACATCTCAAGTCTAGACATTCTCCTAGGAAAGCTCCTTTATTCCCAGAGCCTTAACTATCACTTCCATGTGGATGACTCATGCATTCATTTTCCCAGACCCAGTATCTCCCTTGAGCTTCAGACCTTTATATTCTGCCTCTACCTTGACCTTTCTCTCATTAAAGATGCCACCTCTCACCTGAGCTAGAAATTTGAAAGGCATATTTGATTCTTTTCTTTCTCTTATTCTGCAACTTCAGATGTGTCAGAGCATCTCTGTGATACATTGTCTTCTTCAATGCACCATCTCCTGGGTTTTCTTTCATGCTGTTCCCTTGCTTAAAAGTTACTAATGGTGAGCTGGGGATGTAGCTCAGTGGTAGAGCTCTTGCCTAACATGCAGCAAACTCTGGGTTCAACACCCAGGCTTATCAAAAAAAGTTGCCTTCGTTTTTCACTTACCTGTGATGAATCCCAAGTTCAACCTCCATAGCACCCTACTTTCCAGGAACACTATCTCTTGTCCCCCTGATAATGCATGTTTCTGCCTCGTAGACCCCCCACGGGGCTCTCAGATACGCATGCCCCTTAGGCTTTCTTGTTTGTTTGGTTTTTTGTGTTTTTGTTTTGTTTTGTTTTTTGCCTCCTCCAATTGTGAGGACCTCCTTTTCTTCAGCTCCCTTCTTTTGCTGCCAGTCCTTCCCCCTTCTCCTTTCTCTACTTTGTAAAACCACACACATTCTTGCATAACAGTTCTAAATGTACTTCTACCCACAAAACTATCATTCTTGTGCCACCCAGGGTTGCCTATTCCATCTTCTGTATTCCCGGTGCCTTTTTCCATACTTGTCTCTCCTGCTTCCTTAAGCTCCTTTATCATTGTAACCACATCTCATGCATCCTGAATCCATAAATTTTCTGGTAGTCCTGATATTTAGTGTATGTTCTGAAAAACAGTAGTTGAACTAATGAACAATGAATAATTGTTCTCTGCATTTACCTCTGGTGGAAATCTTTCATTCTGGCGTTCTTAAAGCTCTGAGATTACAGTAAGGCTCATGGGTGGAATGTGGCCAGGGGTGTATAATTCCTTCAATAGAACCAGATTCCATAGAACAATTGGGGGATAGAAAGAAGAAGGGGTACATTGTCATAGAGATATTATGCCTCAGGTCAAAAATACTTGGGAAAAGTTAAGCAAGAGTGGGAAAAAAGTGAAATCACAGTATTAGCATCATGGAAGACTATTACAAATCGACTATGAGAGAAAAATACAGATGCTGTTGCCCCATTCTGCACTAGGTTATGACAGTGATTAGGGATGTGAAATATCTATTATTTTTGCAAGGCTTTACTTTGTTGAATACAATTATATCAAAATATAATTATCGGGCTGGGGATTTAGCTCAGTGATTAGAGTGCTTGCCTTGAAAGCACAAGGCCCTGAGTTCAATCCCCGGTACCACAAAAAAAAAAAAAAAAAAATTATATATATATATATATATATATAAATTTTATATATATATATATATATATAAATTTTATATATATATATATAAAATTATCAGAATTGTTTTTAAAATTTTAGAAATAGTAACATTTATGCTTCTGGGTTAATTTACTAAATAGCAAGACCTTTGCACAGCCAAACAAAGCAGGTAACCAAGATGAAAGAAGGATTATTACCACTTAGATTACACTGAGTCGCTTCCATCATGGAAAGGGCAGTGTTTTGTTCTTACTAGAATAGCCATATAAATACAGATTTGGCTTCTCTGCATGCAATGCTTCTGGCAAAAATACCACCTATGGATTCATAAAATGCCTTATCCGCCATCATTGTACTCCATATAACATTGCTTCCAGCCATGGCACTTACTTCACAGCAAATACAGTGCTGCAACCCCAGGTTTATGGGACTCACTGGACTCACCATCTTTCTCACCGTCCTGAAGCAACCACTTTGATGGAACGATGAAATAGCTTTTTGTAGACTCAATTATTGTACCATCTTGGTTTCGATATTTTGCGAGTCTTGAGCAAGATTTTCTAGAATGCTCTTTGGCCTAAAGTAGTGTCTAATATGGAGTCCTATTCCTCCAATAGCCAGGATCCATGAATCCAGGAGTCAAAGGGTGGAAATAGTAGAGACCATGCGACATTATCCCTTGTGACCCCTTAGCAAAATGTTTGCTTCCTGTTCCCATGACCCTGTGGCCTTTGGCCCAGAGGTCCTAGCTCCAAAGGGAGGCCTGCTTTCACCAGGACACACACAATCGTATTTTAGAGCAGAAAGTTAAGACTGCCAGCCTCCCGCTTTGTATTTCTCAAGCTTTTGAATCAACAGCAAAGAAAAGGATTGTTGTGCTGGTGGGGCGATTGGTCTTGAGTCTGAAGGCAAAAATGGACTGCTGCTTCATAATAGAGAAGAGGCACAGTTTGTCTGGAATATGGGTGATCCTTAGAGTATCTCTTAGTATCATCTTATTTATGCTAAAGCTCAACGGAAATCTATAGTGACCCAATCCAGGCAGAACTAGTAATGGCCCACATTCTTCAGAGTCAAAGGTTTGAGTCCACCAGCAATTAAAGAACACGATCGGTGGAGGTAGCTACTGAAGGTGAAGAGAGGGCAGAATGGGTCGTGAGGGAAGGGAGTTGTATAGCAGCTACACCCATGTGACCAATTGCTGAAATGAAGTCTGTAATTGCCATGAGTGTTTCTTCCTTAGTTTGTTATGAATATACATATTTCAGTGTGTGTAGGTATGTAAAACATCTTTGTTTTCTTCCCTCTCTCTTTCTCTCATAAAATATGACTTTATATCATAGTGTATATAAAAACTGGTCATATTATTAAGAATTGTTAATTTTACAACATAAAATTTCAGTTATAAAATATCAAGAAGAGTGAACATTACTCAAAGACTATTGCTTCTTTTGGGGAAGGATCGGTACGTTTTAAGCTGTCTAATATGGGGTCCTATTCCTCCAATAGCCAGGATCCATGTATCATGTCCAGTAGAAGTTCTCTAACTTGGCTATTGTCTTCATTTAAGGAGATTCTCATGGGTGTCACATCGGCAGGGATGTCCTTAGGATGGTTAATTTTATGCATCAACTTCACTGGACCACAGGGCACCCAGATTTTTGGTCAAATCTTTTGAGTGTATTTATGGCAGTGTTCTTGGATGAGTTTAACATTTCAACTGATAGACCAAGTAAGCAGATAGCCCTCCCTGCTATAGCTGGGTTCTGGAATGTTCCCAAAAGGCCCATGTGTTAAAGGTGTGGCCTCCACATGGCGCTTAGGGTTAGGAACTCTTACGAAGCGCAAGTTAGGTCACTGGGGATGTGCCCTCGAAGGGCACACTGGAACCTCATCCCATCCGCTTTTTCTCCCTTTGTGCCTTATCATGAGGTGAGAAACTTCCTGTGCCACACACTCCTTCCACAATATACTCCCTCGCTCAGAACAAAAGCAATAGGGCCAAAGAAACATGGACTGAAGTCTTTCCTCTTTGTAAGTTGATTGATCTCAGGTATTTGTTACAGATCTGGAAAGCCAAGTAATACACTCCCTATGTGGGTGGTCCTCTTCCAATTAAAGGCCTGACTAGCACAAAAGGCCGACCCTCTCTCAAAGGAGCAGACCTTACTCCTGCAAGTCTGTCTTTCAACTGGGACATCATGTTTCCTCCTACTTTCAGACTTGGACGGAAATAGCAGCTTTTCTTGGATCTTAACTCCGTTGGCATCGGGGTGAAATTGCACCGTCAGCTCTTCTGAAGTCTCCAACTTGCAACTTTCTGTTCTCTGGGGAACCTTAATACTGGTATCAAAATACTTTTTATTTACAAAAATTATAAATACTAACAGTTGTGGTTCTTTATTAACTTATTAAATAAGAAGACCTAATGCTGAGCTGAATGACTGTCCTTTCAGGGTAATAACGATCATACACAATATTTTGATATATCTGCAACGGCTGTAATGGGATTTGGAAATAGCTGTGGTTTCTGTTGGTGAGAAAGTCACACGTACCTTTAAAACTACTGCAGTTTGTTGTCTATATTCAAGACTGATGGGAATGCTGCATATGAGTTAGAAGTTTATAAATCTAAAGATGTATTTCGTCCCCGAGAAGTTCAAAAACCCCAAACTGGGGATCCTCTGGGGAGCCCGACAGTGGGTTCTTTTGAGACAAAGACCAGTGAACTTGTGCTAGTTAATCTCCATCTTCCACTTGTTTGGAGACTGTCCCTTTTCCTTAAGAGACTTGGAGAGGGTCTGGATTGTGAGGCTCACTCACTAATGACTACACACCTGAAGTGGCTATTAGAAGGTGGAGCCTAGTTGGAGGAAATGGATCTTGAGGTGTGACTTAGGGGACTGTATCTGGTCCCTAGCTCCTTCCTCTCTGGTTTTTTTTCAACCTACTCTACTTCCTGGCTGACGTGAATTGAGAACTTTCCTCTGCCACACCCTTCTGTTCTGATATTTCTGCTCTGGAGCCAGTTAGCCGTAGATATCTGAAACGGTGAGCCAAAATAAGCCCTTCTTCCTTTAACTCTTGCCTGTCAGGTATTTCGTTCCAGGAATGAAGGGCTGACTAATACAGTCCCTCTTCTTCTCCTTGCGTGGACTAACCTTTGAAAAAGTACCTCTAAGAGACATCACTATCCTTCCACTCCCTGATTCTCTAGATAGCTAAACCTCTAAAGGATGCCATATGTACAGCAGACAAAGAACTGAAGTAGATATTGGCAAAGAAAGAGAGTAAAGTCTACTTTTTCATGATCGATCGGTATCTGGGACAAAAGGTATCTCTTCTTCAAACTAATTTTAGCTCCACGGGGGCCCTGAAATAGTGTTTCCATGTAACAGACATGCAGTGATCATTGTCTGAATGAGGGTATAACTACAGATAATACATTGATGAACCTACCAAGGTTTCATTTAAAGCTGCAAAGAGAGCTGTGGCCTCACATGGGATATCGTGTGATTCACTTCTCCCCAGTGTTCTTTCTGCTCTTCTTGTGCCATCCAGGGTCACCAGAATCTCGGTCCCCCAAACCCTGTCTTTCCTTAAAGCAACTGATCTGGCCCCGGCTGCACATCATCAGCCTGCTGGAAACCACCTGGTCCTGCGTTCAGCTCCTTCCTCACCAAAGAGAAGGGCATGGGACGAATGAGTCTCAGCCTGTAGTATTCAGCACGGGTTTGCAGTGTGTTTGGAAAGCAAGGTTATATTCCATGAGGTACTCGGCCCTCTTTAGATAATGAATCCTTTCTGAAATACACTCAAAGCACAGGTGGTCCCTGGACAGAAGAGAAAAAGTTTCATCATTCCAAACAATCATGTTTTATATTAATTAATATAGTTATTAACCTTAATGTAAGCCCCAAGGAGAACTAGGAAATCTTAAAAAAAAAAAGAGGAAAAAAATTTATTGTACAGATATGTATCTAGGTTGAGCATCCCTAATCTGAAAGTCCGAAATCCAAAGTCTTCTAAAATTCAGCCAGGCATGGTGGCACATGCCCGTAGTCCTAGCCCTTAGTAGGCTGAGGCAGGGGAATCACCACGAGTTTGAGGCCAGCCTGAACTACGTAGTGAGACCCTGTTTCAACAAGCAAACAAAAGTCCAAAGTTTCCTGAACACTTACATGGCACTGTAAGTGAAAAATTCCACACCATGAAATTGTTTCATGTGCACAATTATTAAAAATATTGCATACAATTGCCCTTAGTCTAAGAAATACCACATTGTTTCTCTGCTGTGAGAAACTGAAAGTGTAAATAAAGACTAAAATGTATTATATTGGGAAAGGGAAGGAAATGTCCAAATGGGAAAGGGAACAAGGGAGGGGGAGGGGGAAAGGAACAGAGGGACAAGAGAAATAAGAAATGGGAGGAAAAAATGGGAACAAAGCTTTCATAAATGGGAGGGAGGAGGGGGGAGGGGAGGGGAGGGAAATGGGAAAAAAAGAAGCCACAAGATTTATCATGTACAGGTACAAATCTCCTATGATGAATGTTATCACTATGTACATCTAGAGTGTACCAGTAAAATAAAATAAATTTTAAAAAAGTGTTGATGAACTTCATGTTTAGACTTGGGTCTCATGCCCAAAATATCTCATCATGTATATGCAAATATTCCAAAATCTGAAAAAAATCTGAAACATTTCTGGTGCCAGCTGTTTGAATGTATAATGTTTTTGCCTCTCAGTACTCTTGATGGCTGCATAGCATCCCACCAACTAAAGGTGTCACCCTTAAGGGCGCATTCTCCCACCTGACCTCTCTGTCACACAGAAGGCTTCTGTGAAGACTCCACCCCCTTTTAGTCCCTGGATTTATTTTGTCCTTGGGTTTTCTATATGTACAAATACTATATCAAAGAATGAAATTTCTCAAGGCTGTTAATATAAATGGCAACCAAGCTACCCTTAATGTGTTTTTTAATTTTAAATTTTAATATATTGGTGGCTTTATTATCTAATCTGGGGAAAACTCCTGAAGTCTCTAATAATTTATTTTCTTTGATGTCAGACAATTAGTCTAGATCATTCCTATGCTACTGCCTTGGAGGCAGGACCATATAGTACAAAATGGTGGTTAAAAACTCCGACTTGATGCCAAAGACATGGCTGCAAATCTCAGCTCTGTTACCTCGCTGCTAGGTTATCCTAGGCCAATTACGGAGCCTCTCACTGATAAAGTGGGAATAACAATGGCTCTTACTACATATAGGATTTACCATCCTATTACTTGCTTTCTCCTTGTTCTTCCTGGTTCTGTATGATATTCTTCTACATTCGTGAATTATTTTATTTATGGAATAGTTAAATTATTTTACTATTTAACTATTCCATAACTAATTATTTTAGTTGTACATATTGGTACAACTAATTATTTTAGTTATGGAATAGTTAAAATTTGCTCTGTTTATGTCTTTCTAATCTGTGGAGCTTGTTCTCCTTCACTCTTCTTTCATGGCTTGCTTAGACATTGTAGCTCACCTTCTTGATTTATCCAAGTATAGTATAAATATATCTGGATGGTCAGATGCAGCTCAATTTATAAACATATTTTCTTTTTTTTTTGCTTTTTGCTGCTTCCTGCTTTGCCAAGACGCCATCCTGTAGTGTTCCTTCCTCCTGAAGAATATGTTGAGTATTCTCTTCAGTACAAGTGATTAATGACAAATTTTCTTTGTTTTTACTCATCTGAAAATGTCTTTATCTTCATTCTTAAGGGATATTTTCACTTAATATAGGATTCTATGTTGAAAATTGACTTTCAGTATTTCTTTTATTATCTTCTGGCTTCCATTATTTAAAAAAAATTTATCAGCATCAGCATCATCCTTATTTTCAGGCAGCAAGGGTGAATCTAAGGTTCCTTTTTTAAAATTAAGTCTCCTTTCTCCTCTGGTCCCTTTTAAGATTTTTTTTTTCACTGTCTGTGGTTTGAGGCCATTTCCTGTCATGTGATTTTTTTCTTTCTGACTTTGAGTCTTGAATCTTTAGCTTCATATTTTCTGCCATTCTGGAAAACTGTCAGCCTCTGCAGCTACTCTATCTATACCACCCTCTCTGATTCTCCTGGAAGGAACCCCCTGGAAGCTATGATAGAACTTCTGACTCTTACCCTTCTATTTTTTTTTTAATTCTCTTTTCTCTCCATGCCTCTTTCTTGCTGTTTTCTTTAAACCCATTTTTTTTTCATTTTGTATCTGTTTATTTACTAAGAAAACATATTGGTACATTGTAGATATACATAATGATCACATTCTGAACCCATTTTTCCACTTGTTAATTTTCTCTTAAACTTTAACATGCTTCAGATCTACTGTTTCTGCTTTTAGCTTTTGCACTCTTCTGTCCTAAAATTTCCTCTCGGTCATCCTTATGGTTCTCCACTTTTTCTTGTAATCTTCTTAATCATTTAAGCATTGTTATTTTAAATCACTCCATGTCTCTTATCTGGAACTCTTTGGAACTGTTGCTTTTTTTTTTTTTTTTTTTTTTTTTTTTTTTTTTTTTTTACTTATTCTCCTCTATGACTCAGTGTCTTTGATTGGCTGCCTCTCCATGTGAAAAAGTATGTAAAAGTAATGTAAGATTTTGTCTTCCATGAGAGGTGATTTGGCAATTTACTTTTGTTTGAAGCAGAACCCCAAGCCCAATTTCAAGAATTGAGATGATCCTAAAACAGACTTCATTTTGCTATTTTACTTCTCATCCACCTTCACTCCAAGGTAGAGTAGTGCTGGGTGGTCTCAATTCAAAGCATAAACAGTCTTCCAGAAATTTCTTTCTGGTGGGTCCTACTTTCATTTTCCTCTCAGTCACCTGGCGATGAGGATGGTGATAGCCCTGAGTATCTTTGCGAGTGTTCATCCCCTCTTCCAGTACTGGCATTTACCTTTAGGGGAAAAGCAACTCCAAAAGGAACTCCATAGGTGGTACCATCTCCCTGTGTTTCTATTTTCTGGATCTTAGCCTTCTAACTCTTCCATGCATTGAGAGCTCTCTAGTACCTTCTATTAGATGAGGAGGGGGAGGAGGAGGAGGGCAAGTGTGCATATGTGTGTTTAATCCAGCTCTCTAGTTGTTTTCTGCAGAACTGGTGCAAATCACCTGGACCACCTTGTTCACTATTTCAGGAAATACAGGTCTGGAGTGTATTTTTCAAAAGTACCTGTTTTTAAGAAGTATTAGTATGAAAACAGATCCAGGAAAATTATATTTAATTTTGGCATTTCCAAACTAATTTTACTACAAACTCCTTTGTTTTTATGAAGCAGCACAGGGAACAAATGTTTGGTGGCGTCTCAGCTTACAAAAGGCTTAGATTTCAAAAGACTGTTCCTGAGAGCTACTTTTGAGTTCAAAGTGGTGTTAAACAAGGAACCATTGTGTTCACATTTACCAGAGTTAAGTAACAAGTGGAGAAGTGTGTTCGATGGTTTTGTTGTGACTCATCCCACTCAGTGTAACATTTGTCATTGTCCCACAACTTTCTTCTTTTTCTAATAAATTTCTACTTTTGTTCTTAGTGTAATTGTGCACCCAGAGAAGGTAGGATAGCACAAGCAGGCCTTTGGGACAGGTGCTTAATGACCTTTTAAAAATGTTTTATTTTAAAATTGCTATAGGGTACAAGAAGTTACAAAAATAATGGAGTCCAATATGCCCTTCGCCCAGCTTCTCCTAACATATACATCTTGTATATGCATAATACACTATCAGGACCAAGACATTGACATTATTATAATACTTTTAACTATCAACTCCAGATTTTATCTAATTTTTGCCACTTTGTGCATGCATTCATTTGTGTGCATGGGTGTGTACACAATTTTATGCAACTTTGTTTGGTGTATAGATATGTGTAACTAAGATACAAAACTGTTGTATCACCACAGAGGAATTCTTTCATGCTATCTCCTTAAATCCACACCCCACCACCTTTGTCCCCTGGCAACCACCAATCTGGTCTCCATCTCTAAAAATTTATGCTTTCAAGAATGTTATAAAAATAGAGTCAAATGTTATGTAATCTTTTGAGGTTTACTTTTTCACTAAGCACAATGTTCTTGAGGTCCATCACTAATGACATTTTTATTTATTGTATGTTTTTTCTGACACCATTTCTCCTTGGAGACTGTCATTTCCCCCACTTCCTTCATTTTATAAAATGAGAAAGTAAGACACCTGGAAGATCAGAAGCTATCAACAATTATGAATACAAATAGTGACAGATTTCCTGACACCCTAGTTCAGAGTTTCTTGCAACATATTTTGCTTCCCCAAGACCACTCTTTCTTTCTTCCTGGCCAATTTAGAACAGGCCAGCTGAAGGGCATAGTGGATAAATACAGTCCAGTGACTGCTTAATCAGAAGCTGGTGCCATGAAAATTAAACGCTTGACTTCGTCTGCAGCAACTACTACATTATTCTGCATTAGGAAGAGCTACTGGGTGGATAACTGGGAAATCATACACATATATAATGTTGAAAGTATGTCTAAACCTGAATAAAATTTCTAAACTCTTGACTCAAAAACTGATTACTTCAAAGATAAGAAATGAAGACATAGACTGTCTACAAGTGACATTTCCTGGTTTTCTTCTTTATCTGTTCTCATCTTTGGAAATCTGCATTAAGGACCCCAAGTTTGGAATGAGCCTGATAAGTACAGCTTTCTGCAGTGGCAGAGAAAGTTTCTGGATGGGCAAGAATGTTGCCATCAAATCCAATAACAGGCATTAACAATCCGATGTCTGTATAATCTCATCTGTAATCTTAAAAACTCTGTGCAAAAAAGTACTGGGGCAAAGAGGCCTGCCATTTCCCTGCAGCCATGTCTTCTCAATTGACCTTCTCCAAGGGCCGTCCAGTGTGGGCCCAGGGAGCCATGTGCCTGGATCTTCAGCTGCTTGTAGACTTTCCTCAAATGGGGTTAGGAGAACATATAAAGACCAAGAGGCCCTTATGCACTCTGAGTGTTGATTGGACTTAGAGCACTTGGAGTGGGCAGAATTTAGAGACAACAAGGGAAAATACATCCTTGTTCAGTATCTCACAATTGATTTCCTCAACCAACATCCCACAGTAGTTATGTTGCTAGGGAGAGCAGGGACCTTTATTTTTGGCATAGCAAATGTAGCCAAATGATTTTAGCCTGATAAACCACAGCCAGGCTTCTGAAACTATTAATATCTCAGGCACATTCATCCTCAGAAATGTGTTCAATTCTGTCACTAGGGTCATTGTTCAATTAAGAAACTCCCTTATAGATATGAGGGTTGATCTTGTATTTGGGGAATTAGCTCACATGAGTTATTCCAAGCTGCAACAACTGGTGAACTGGTTTCCATTTAGAGTTTTATTTTGGTTTGTTTTTTTTGCTTTTTGTTTTTAATTGTTGTTGTTGTTGTGTGATACTAAGGATTGAAGCCAAAGCCTTTACACTGAACTACATGCTGTCCATTTTTTATTTTTAATTTTGAGACAGGGTTTCTTTAAGCCCCTAAGTTGCCCAAGCTCTACTCAAGCTTGCAATCTTTGTGCCTCAGCCTCCTAGAAAATAGATGTGTACCACCAACCCCAGGTTTCCATTTAACATTTTTAAAGTTTATTTAGTGTTTGCTTCATAGTAACTGGATTTTATTTTTACCTTTGGTTCACTTTGGATACTTACCTTGTAAGCGACTGCTATCAGTTTTAAACATGTTAAGCATTAGAGTGGTTTAGAATAGTTTGGGAAGCTGGACGATGCCTGTCAAAACTGGACGAGATTTTGAAGATCTTGTTGTTCTTCCATTAATGCTTAATGATCGGCTTTTCCATCAAATGGGAAAAACCATGTTAAATTTAGCTGTGTTAAATTTCCTGAGTGAGGAGAGGCAGCTATTAGGAAAGGAAGGTCTTTTTTGATACTCCCAATTTGCAGTTTGGAGAACTGGGACAATTTAAAATGTGGAAATTTTAAGTTGTGGAAAATAGTCTAAAAATGGTGGATACTGAAGATAATATGCCCTTGGCAAAGGCAGCATCCTTTTTTCTAGGAAAAGAGCTTAAATGGACTTGTAAAAATAATTGGCTATGTTGGACATCAAATACCTCTTAACTAACATTTAGGTGACATAACTGTAAAGTTGCCAATTGTGTATTAAATTTTCCTCCAAATAAGAAATTCGTGGTTATAAAAAGTAAGTGGGAAAATTCACAGTCTTTTCTCACACTATCAGAGAGAGGCCACCCACTCAGTCTGTGGATCCTGTTCACATTCAAGTAGATCAAAGAATCTAAAAGCAAAAAGCTGACAATCATGGGATATTTTTTAGCCCAGGGTGGAAAACATTATTTTGTAATTCCCATCATGTGTGAAAATGTGATTAATTGTATTGAGAAGAAGGGAAGCTTATAATATTCACTAAAATCTTATAAAGTACATGTATTATTCCTCATTTTGTACATAGCATAATGGCCAAAGAGCTACATGGCAATGCTCCATGGAAAGGAAGTAGCATGGGACATTAATATTTTTAAGAATGTATTGTTGAAGCTTATAATTCGAAGGTATTTACTAACTTCTTAATGGTGGCAAAGTCTCTAAAGGCAAATCATTCGTACTGATTGCATTGACGACCATCCAGGCTCTCTAGAAATCCCTCATGATAAAGTATAGTGTTGCCCTAAGAGACCATCCACAGTGAGTCTGTCTTGCAAAATCCCACCTCTCAAACAATGCTATCATTTTATCAACTTTTCTCTTGGAATGCGCTTTCCAAAAATGGGGTGTCCTGACTTGTAGGAACAATAAACAATCTTGAGAGATTAAAATAAATGACTGCAGGCTTCTTTTAATTTTCAGCAAATCCTTTGTGAGAATAAAAGAATAACTATCCTTAAATAACTGTGGAATTACATCATTGATCAACCATGTCCCCAGTGGATAGACCTCAAGTGAGGCATGGTGTGTGAAACGAATTATTTCTTTAGTAAAATCCCTTGGTAATTAAAAGTTCCAGACAAAAGACTTTTTTCCTCCCTCCTGCAGCAACTCACCCGCCTTTCACCTACCCCTCCCTGCCTCAGAGAAGCAAAAGACCTGAGAATTTGGTTGAGAAAGTCTGGTGTAGTTCTGGGTATTTTTTCTCTCTCTAAACTTAAGCATGAAAATATTTATGGGTTGAAAGTGGTTTTGGAGAAAGTGTTTTCCGACATAAAAATGTAGAGTCGCTGGGGTAAAACTTACCTTATTGAACCTAAAATTTATTTGGGGCACCTTTCTCTCCTGCTGTCTTACAGTGGATTTGGGGTCATTTGAGTGACACTTCCGGGCTGATTTTTTTTCTTTTTCTGAGGTTTCTGCAGACCACTCCAGAGCTGCAGTTATGATGAGAAAGAGAGCTATCAAGGGTGTGTTCTGCTCAGTGGATAATGACCATCCCGGGCTCCAGCCTGGTAGTTGGCAGTCTAGATAGCTTTTCTCTGCATAGTAAAGAATGTGCAAAATCACCCAACAAGGTTTGTTAGGATTTGATGCAAACAAAAAAGTGGTTAAATCGTGCTTCTGAAATAACTTATTACAGTGTCACTTTGGAAGATGATATGACTATTTTGTATTTGCGGGTCAGAAACCTTTCATCCTTCTGTTGAACTTGGAGTGGTGGTGGTGATGCTGCTGCTGATACATTAATATAATAGGAAAAGTGATAATTTAGTCTATACCAGGTCTTTCTGTCTGCATTTCATGTGCGGTTCCCAGTTATGTCACTTGTCAACAATTATCTGCAATAAAAACAAAAATTATTGCTATGAAAATCTTCTGCCTCTGTAGTTACAGAACCAAAAAGGGACGCGGCTGAGGTGGAGCCTAACTATCTCTGAGCCGGCCCAACTTTTACGAGCTTTCTCCTTATTTGGGGGAAAATAAGTGTTCTTCAAATGATTCCACGTTTTTATGTCTGAAATCACTTTTTCCAAAACTTATTCATATAACACTGCGATTGTCTTAAGAAGGCCTAGTCTAAATCCTTTTCCTCAGAAAATCAAGCAAAGAAGTCAGGATCTAGATGTGTTGAAGGCCCCAGGATCAGTCTTCCATTCCCTGTGTCCCCAGATTTACAACTCTGACTCAATAGAGTGTCTCAATTCTGCGTACCTTTTGGGCCATTGCTCTTCCCGTGAGACACCAGCTCCTTGCCCATCATTATCTTGAATCAAGCCATGCAAATTTGCTTTACCGGAAATATCAGCCTTTTCTGGGAAACTTCCTCCATGGAGCCCCCAGACTGAGCAGTTCCCTGGTAAATGGAGTTCTTCTAGTGAAATAATGTCTTCATCATACAGTTCTTTGAAAGGCATTGAGTCTAATCAAAGCAGAGTAAAAGTAATCAGTAGTGAAGTTTTCAATGTAGGAGTTTTCAAACAAAATTTATCCAAGTTGGAAAAGTTGTTCCTAAGCTGCATCCTTCTTATTTTGGGAACAAAGAGATTCAGCAATTCTATACTCAGGTCTAATATGCATCAAATCCATACACAAGGATAGTTGCTACTTCCATAAAAGAGGAGAGTAAAATTTTTGTTAAGTCGTTTATCTTTTCAATATTAAGGGGATAGAGGGTGAAATTGTACAATATTAAGGGGATAGAGGGTGAAATTGACTGTGACCCCCTGTTTTTGCAAGCATCTCTTGGTGTCTACTCCAGCATCCTCTGTAGTAACCATCAATGGTTGACATTCTATGGAAACACTTCTTTAAAATTATTTGCCATTTTCTTGCTGCTAAAAATAGACCCTAATTCACCTATGGAATTATTTGAATAGAAATGACTTCTATTTTTGTCATAAAAATTATGAAATGCATCCTAACATCAAAGAGGAAATTTTTAAATGCCCATATCCACCACCCAAATGAAAATTTTATCCATATTTCAAGTCTGTTATTTTAAGAACAGACTGTATGCCCCCCAAAATGAGTAACTGTATCCAAGTCACTCATTAGAAGCAAGACCATGATCATTAATCATTGGTTTGCTCAGGATTGTGCCAGATTTAAGGTGATAAGTTCTGCATCCCAGAAGACTCCTCAGTCCCTGCAGAATCTGGGCAGTTTGTCACCCCAGGTAAAAGCAGGACCATACTCTGAGCCTACATCCATGCTGTCTATGCATACAGAGCCACCACGCATATTAAAAAGTGAACTCCTGTGATCTGTACTTTGGTAACTTTCTCTAGTCACTTTATATCTGTGGCACATATTTCTGTGTCAACAAATGTACTTATGCAATATAATTCTAATACCTGTACATTATTCCATTGTATCAAGTTGCCAAATTTATCTCAATTATCTTCTAATGATGGATGTTCAGACTACTCTCAAACACTTGATATCATAAATGAACCGATGGTGCATATCTGCTCATACATATCTTAACATACTCATCTCTTAAAGCAGTTTTTTAAAGTAGAATTACCAGGTTAAAGACAATGCTCACATTTTAAGGCCTTTGGTACATAAAACCAAATCGCTGTCCAGAAAGATTCTTCCAATTTACCTTTTCAACAGACCATAATTTTAAATCAAAGTTTCTAGGATGTCACCTAGGCAACTCCACTTTCCATGACTCCTTGGCCATTCCGAGCTCAAGACTAACCATTGGTCTGGAAGCTGTATTTTCCAGATTGTCTGATAATTTTTCATTCCTGCCAAGGCTGTGCGCTGAGAATTCGGAGATTGGCAGTCTGGATCCCAAATGTCTGTGTCGTTAGGAGGCATGTCAGCAACTCTCATTGATAGGCACTTGGGGACACACTGCAATTTGCAATTTGATGTTCTTTCCAAGTGAAGGTCCTTTTTTCAGTTATTATCTTAGTTTTTGGGGTGTTCTTCTTGCAAAAATGTTATGTTAAACCTGAAAATATCAGTGAAGACTTGAATTATGTCCCAGCAATTATCACTCTGACATTTCCAATTTCCTTGGCACCATCACAGATCATTAATGCTGGGACACTGAAGAGCACTCATTCCATATTCCAAAATAAGGGGGAGAAGAAGGGATGGGGGGTGAGGAGGCATCCAAAGTCACACAGGTTTTGAATGGCAAAAGTAAAGATAGGATTCAGGCACGTGGCCCCTGATCCAACACCATTCTCCTACTCCTTCTGCCTTCCCACGCCTCAGTTTCTCCATCTGTGAATTGGGAGCAGGAGTCTCTCCATCCCTTCCTTTGAGGATGTTCTGAAATGGGTGAGGTAATGTCTGTGGGACTTATGAGTGACTTAGATGAAAGGCATTGTAGTGAGTACAAAGTACTATTTTTCATGGTATATTTTAAAGCACTGTAAATGTTGAAAGGACCCTTTTATAGAAACATGCAGAAACAACAGTAAAAGGGCAGTAGTCCCTTTATCTTCCTTTTCGTAGCCCCAGACTCCCTTTTACCATTCATTTTTGCCAGTGTTGCACCAACACAAGCGTTCACCTGGTTGGGAGCAGAAGGAAAAGGGCTCTGTGTGTCTGAGGATGACGAAGTACGTTGTGACACCCTGCAAAGCAGCTGTTATTAGCTCTGCTGTGTATAGATCGCGACTTCAGAGGATGGGTAGTGCGAGCTCCCAAGGCGGAGGCTCTAATCCAGTCTTTGTGTCTGAAATTCCTGTTCTTTTTGCAACTTCACACGACCTTCCTGTAATGTGAGCAGGTCTACCTCTTGCTAGGCCATTTTTCTTGGCCATAAGTAAGTAGATTTCTCAAAAGACAAAGTGACTTAGTGCTTGCAGGTAGATGATGGTTAGAGCATCTAACGGGTCGTGTAGCACAGTCCGGCTAACTTGACCAATGCTGGTTGCAAAACCACCATTTCCTTCTATAGGATTTCCAGATAAAATGCAGGATCTAACTTTGAATTTCAGAGAAACAACTAATTATTTTTTTAGTATAGTCACTATGTGGGGATATGAGTACTTACAAGAAAAGCTTATGTACAGAGTTGGAAGATTCGGGCATCTAGTATGACCTCAGACGTGTAAGACTCCTCAGCTGGGAGCAGGTCACCCAACCTGCTGTCTCGGGGTTGATTTCCTGTGCTAATGTAAGAGTTTAATGGCACAATATTGACTTAGAGTCAGTACTTCAAAATGATTTGTTTTAGTTTCAAATCCTGGACAGTAGTGCTTGGGCAAGAATCTCACCTCCACACCATGTCTCCCATTCAATTGTAATTCCTGTACAATCGATTAGGATTTTATATTTAGAATTAATGAGTTTGCATCCCTAACACTGTCTTATCTAAATGGCAAAACAATGCAAATTTGAAAACATAGTTAAAACAACATCCTTACAAAAATACATGCTTACGTTGAAAAACTCACCCTGTACCAACCACCATGGTATTATTTATATGAAATGGGACTAGAATATTTAAAATATTGTTTTCGTAACCTCATATTAAATACATATTAAAACCACCCAAATGTGCAACAATAAGGTATTTTTCCTGTATTATGGATCTATGGTAATTTTTTCCCTCTTCCTACTTTTCTACATATTTTGAAGTTTTCTGTAGTGAGCATGTGTTGCTTTTACAATCAGCAGTAAAAGGATAGAAATTAATTTCAAAGTTTAGTCCTGACCAAGAACTTGACAGTCTACAGCAAGATCAGAAAGATGGATGATGGCAGGCAATAAGACTAAAAATGAATCTTCCTCCTGA
The DNA here is from genome assembly GCA_004026905.1 of Hystrix cristata. NCBI lineage: Eukaryota > Metazoa > Chordata > Mammalia > Rodentia > Hystricidae > Hystrix > Hystrix cristata. The sequence goes on from PVJO010001919.1 coordinate 105,425, forward strand.
AGAGCAGTTACGTTTGTGGAAAAATGAGGCCATGAAATTCAGAGTGGAAATAATCAGTCAACCAGCCCAGTGTTTTGTCTGCATGACATAAATAACTGTTTGGGCTGTTGTGTTTTGTTTTGTTTTCCACTCCCCTGACCAATTTGGGCATACTGTGAACAGAGTATTTTGGTTAATTTAGACTGTTTCCAAAACTCTGCTGTAGCGCCACGCGTGGCTTAACATTGCTGCTCCTATTCTCGAGCCCCCACCTGCACACACGTAGCACCCCCAGGCACAAACAGCCCCACATGTGTCCTGCCTCACGTCCTCCCTGCTGCACTGTGTCCACGAATCTGACCTCATAGGCAAAATATTGGGGTGTTTGCTCTTCCAGGGGAGAGTCACAGGGCCAGGGAGTGTTGTCTCTCCCTTGAGAACATTTGTGTATAATGGGATAAGAGTTTTTAATATATATGCAAAGGATGATAATGAAATGTGTCTGGCCAGAACATAATCAAACGAGATTCCATCTAGTTTCAACAATTCAGAGTGCCAGGACTGAAGACATTTTACCGTAACTCATATTTTCAGCCCTGTGAAGTTGCCGCCCACACAGGAAATGACTTGGAACAGGTGGTCCATGGAGCTTGCTGGTCTTGTCTGGCTCCACGGGTAATGCTTGTGGGCTCCTGAGTCACTGAATAATTATGAGCCTGAACAAAAGGCTCTCAGATAAGCCTGAAGTCAAGACACAGGGGAAGGCGAGGTGGAGGAGGTGACTGTCTCGGCGTGCTCACTGTTCAAACCAACTTGATGAATGAGGCTCCTGGAGAAACAATGCCCCCTTGGTTTGGGCCCCTCTCCCCAACACCTGGTGGCATGATGCGGAGGCACAGGTGAGGGAAGAGTCCTTGCACACTCCAGATTTTCATAAACTTAAACGTATTAGAAAGCATCCTACTTGGGATCAGCCCTTGGAGACATGGAGGAAGCAACCATTGTTCTGAATGCCCAGCCCTGTGCTGAGCGTGTCCATTCTGAATCTTTTCTGATTCCTTCTCAGCATGAGAGGTGGACATATAATTCCTCCCATATCACTGATAAAGGAACCGAGGTTCAAGGGCTCCCATGCTTAGCTTCGTCTTTCTATAAGGGGTAATGGATGGTGTTACGGGGGTGGGTTGAGTTGTGTCACACCAGAAAATGTGCGTTAAAGTCTTACCCCAGTACTTCACATATCTTTATTGGGAAATTTGGTTTTTGCAGGTGTAATTAGTTAAGATGAGGTCATAGGAGATTAGAGTAGGGCCCTAATCCATTATGATGGGAGTTTTCCTTACATAGAAGAGAGGCAGGTGAAGAGACAGCAATGCCACATGAAAATAGAGAATTGGAGTAAGGGATCAATAAACCAACGAATGCCAAAGATTACTGGCTGCCACCAGAAGCTAGGGGAGAAGGAAGGAAAGACCCTCTTCTAAGATATCAAAGGGAACATGGTCTTGCCAGCACCTTGAGTTTAGACTTCCGGCTTCCAGAATTGTAAGAGAATAGATTTCTGTGGTTTCAAGTGGTCTGGTGTGCGGCACTTGTTAAGGCAGCCCCAAAAATCTAATAAAGATGAAAACTAACATTTATTTGAGGGTCTGGTGTGCAAGTCCTGATAGGACCTAAAAAAAAAAAACAAAAAACCTTTTATCAGGGTTGGGGAGGTCACTCAGTGATAGAGCACTGGCCTAGCATGCAGGAGGCAAACAAAACAAAACAAAAAGAAAACTTTACCTGCTACACACAAGAAGAGATTTCTGATTTGAAAGTAAACAGACAAAATAAAATAATGTAAATGGATAGCGTATAGCTAAGAGGTGAGAATAAGAGTAAGTAGCTTGTAAAAAAGCCAGGAAATGTGGAAGAAAAGGGTCTTTGTGTGAATCCTAGAATATGTACTCCCTTGGAGACAACAAGTTAGATCCTAACAGATGAGACACCTGCCACCCCTAACTGCAAAGTTAGAGGACAATGTCTGTAAGAGCATCCTCATTTCTGACACTGATTACAAGTTGAAGGAGTTCCACAGCCTCAGGTTTGATAGTTCACTAGCGGGACTACAGAAGTCACTGAAAAGAGTTGAAAAAGGAACTGTTGCCATGGCTACCATTTATTACAGGGAAAGATAGAGATTAACCCCAGCCAAGGGCAGAAACACAGAGAACAAAATCCCCTGGAGGGTCCCAAACATGGAGCTCCAGTTGTCTTCCCCAGGAGAGCTGGGACCGCAGTACTTTGCCAGCACTGCTGTGTGACAGTACTCCAAGGAAGATCACCTGGGCCTTTGCATAGAAGTCTTTAGGGGCTTCATCACGTGCAGGCACAGCTGGCTACCTGTGTAGTTGGCCTTAGTTTCCAGCCCTTTCTGAGATCAAGCTAATACCACAAGATTTGAAGCCCCCACCCTAGAGCCTGTTGGTATGACTCAGGGCCACGCCCTAAATCTTGTAGCTTCCGGCTGGCCCAAGGCCCTTGGCAAACAAAGCCACTCCTATCAGCCTTGACATTCCAAAAATTTAAACATCACTTCCCAAAAGCCCTGGTCAAAGGGCAGAGCTCTCTCTCTTGGGGCAAGTGTAAATTTGTTATTATACTCTAAATGAGGTACAGACCTCCACTTTTCCCTCTGATTCCACATAGACCAGGGAATGGGCCACCTGCTCTCCCGCGGGCTTTCTCCTTGTGTGCTTGGAGCAAAACGGCTCTGAGCCTCCTCCCAGGTGGGGTGTCTGTGTGGCTGGATCCTCCCAGTGCCCATTCTGTGCTTGCTCCTTTGGCCTCCTGTGCCCAGGAACAAGACAAGGCTGCCCCAGGAGGAGGGAGGATTACTTGGAACTTGCCTCAGTCAGGATGGACATGGGGCTGAATGAGGACGTGGGGGGATGAGGGTCTGACTCTTGGGGAACGGAAGGAGATGAGAGGCCTTCAGCAGCAGGAGCCCCGGATAAAAGTGGGAGACCGAGACTCTGCAGCTAACCCTGTGCTCTGAGAGGGCCCGAGTTGGGTGGGAGTTTCTTCTCTTACTTGTGATCCTGTTTCTATCCCAAAATACAACGTGGCTGTCCTCAGAATTTACCTTCCATAACCAAGTTAGCTAAAAGGGGCAGGAGGAAGTGTTCCTTCTGATGACTTTTTTCCTCTTCCTCCTGGTTCTAGTCTGGGCACCGGCCCCTTTCCTGAACATGTGCTGCATTTAGAAAATAGCTGTTTCCCTTCTGCCCAAGTGAGCACTCAAGCATCTGTGTCATTTCTTGCATTTTACCATCAAACAGTATATGTTATTTTCACATTTATATGCAGTGGGCAAACATGTGTTAAGCATTTAAAATATTCCTAACATGTAGAGAAATAGAGAGAGGGAAAATATGGCCTTAGCTATACTCCTGTCCCAGCTGCAGCATGAAAGTAAGTCTTCCAGCCTCCACACATTTTGTATGTAAAATGTGCTGTGGGCAAAAGGAGCAACCCGAAATAAAGTAGAAAGAAAACAGGAAATTAGGGTAATTATTTACAGCCAATTTGAACTTTTTTTTCCCTACATAACTTTATAGGATTTAAAAGAGTCGTTGCACGGCACATGACTGAAATAAAAATATTTTTTAATGGAACTCTGTGGGCCAGCTTATCTGCATCTGAAACTGGAGTTAAAGTTATCAAAATTATTTCCATGGATGCATGAGACCTACACGATGGAATAAATATGTTTCAGATCCTGAGTTTTGACCCATCATTTGAAATTCATTTTCTCTGACTTTTCCATCAGTCATGCCAAAGAAAATAAAAGGACCAGCCCTCACCCAGGCACCGGGCTCCCTGTTCACCCACCAGGCACACCGGCTTTCTGATACGCCATGTGGCAATTCAGGGTCCTGAGGATTTGGATGAATGTAGAACAAGCTGTCCAGGCGTCTGGTTTTCATTGACAAGAGCAGAAAATTAGCATTACTTTCGGCCAGATTCTGCCTGTTCTCCATAATGCATTAGGGGCCCCTTTGTGATTTTTTTTTTTTTTTCACATCTTGGCTTGATAGCTCCATTTCCCTTAACTTCAAAGGTTGTTCTCTGGCCGAAGAACTCATCCAAGCTTGGAGAACAAGGAGTGGGCCTTTATTATGGGTGAGAATGTACCTCCTCCTCCCAGGCCAATAAAAGTCACAAAATGGCAAAATATTCTGGCTAATGGAGTAAAATAGAATAAAACTTTAATCAAACTCTCAATGTGAAAATACTTCCTTTAATTCAGAAAAATCTAGATGCAGCCACACCCTTATGTGTGGACTAATTATTGTAGGCTTGCTAACATAAGTCACTGCAAACCTTAATACACAGAGCTTGCTGTGAGTTTTTGCCCATAATCCATAAGAGGTATTAGCAGAATTCAAGCTTTGCAGGGTATGTTTGTGCTTTATAATGTATTAACATCATGCATTGTGTTAACATTTGGAAAAGGTTCATGACTGACGGGGCCGAAAAGGCGTATTTTTTCAACAGCCTGTTTCTATAATTGAAGTCATTCTTCTTCAAGACTCAGACCACCATATGCTTCTACTTTCCCTCCTCCCTGTTTTATCAAGGGACCTCCGCACACTGATTTCAGTATAAATTTCAAATATATTCAGACAGTTCCAAAAACTCAGTCCAGTCCAACCTCAGCTGCTTATATTCCTTTCTCATGAGGATTTATTGAGATCTTGGATTCTTCTCAGCTGTAATTGGGGTCAGCCCTAATAATAGTAATAGCTGAAGTTTATTGAGTGTTTACTATATACCATGCACTGTACTGAGGATTTTATGTGTGTTAGGATACTTAGTCCTCACAAGAACTGTACAGAAGACTGAGATGTGAGCTGTGCCATTGAGACAAGTTAAGGAATTTGCCTAAGGCCCAGGACCAGGCATCCAATGCCAACCCCATGTCCTTTATTTTTACCATATTGACCCGCGCTAGCAAAGAACAGTGCCTGCTTGCCATGCTCATGCACAGATATGCACCAACACACATCTCGACACACACTCTCCTTTAAAAATGTCTCTCTTTAGGGATTCTGGCTTCTGTTACTAAGGGGGCAACACTTGCTTGCACTCTAATTCATCAGAGGGAAGAAAGTCTCTTTCCTAGGCTGAGGTCCATCACTGTAAAATGCGTTTGACCCACATCTAATTTTCTCCCAGTGCCAACCACTCAGGTGACAGAGAAATAACCCAATGTAGTAAATACTGTTAACCATATATTGTTTGTAAGATATATATTATTTTGATGGAGGCACAAATGTTCACTGACTCCTGTCTTCAAAGTTACGTTTCACATCACACACACACACACACTTGGAAGTTTGACCTGCTGGATTCCTAAACCTGCAAAATTGGAAAAAACTAAAACAGGGTAAGTTTCTTGGCTTAGAAAGAGCCCTGAGTCATTCACCAAAGAAGAGAATAAATCTTAAAAACAACTGCAGGTCCTCAAAACAGTGGTGAAGGACAGACCAGAGAAAAAGGTATTTTGAGAAGAGTCAGATGTAAGGAATAATCTTACGGTGTTTAACTGTATCTTTCCATGAGTGTGTATTAGTGTGTTTTCTGTTACTGTAATAGAATATCTGAAGCTGGATACTTATAAGGAAAAGAGGTTTTTAATAGCTCACAGTTTCTGTTCAGCTTTTGGTAAGGGCTCCTCTACCTACCTGCAATAGAAAAAGGAAGCAGCAAAGCTATTTTCTTTTCTTTTCTTTTCTTTTTTTTTTTTTTTTTTTTTTTTTTTTTTTTTTTTTTTTTTTTTTTTTTTTTTTTGTCCCAGGGATCAAACTCAGGGCCTTGTGCTTGCTAGGCAAGCACTTTAGCCACTGAGCTAAATACCCAGCAATCTTAAAAATAAGAACCTAATAACCCAAACTTAAAACAGTGACACGTACACAAGGTACTGCAGTAACTTTATGTAGTTGTGACTTAATGCTGCATTTATGTGGTTGTTTACATTGCTCACTGTCATAAGCAAAAGACACAATGTATTGTGGTCTGTAAGCTTGTGTAATGGCCTGTAAGTTTGTGTAATTTTGCATAAATTTTAATAAAAATCTATTTAAAAGAGAAAAGAAAAGGGAAACAGCAAGGGAAATGACCACAAGCAAAGGGGGCAATGCATAGGGTGGCTTCACTTTGTAAAACTCCACTCTCTAAAGAATGTAACTCACTATGCAAGACCATCCTTAAACTCTTCAAACGACAGTGCTCCCATTGACCCTGTCCCTTCTCACAAAGACCCACTGTGTAGGTGCTACCACCTGCCAACATCTCTATGCTGAGGACCAAGCTGCCAGCACATGAAACTTTGGGGTACACATTCAAACCATATACAAACCACAGTGGTGTGTTATCCCCCTCCCCAACTCTTCAGTGAGGTACCCATCTTCCTTGCTGCTCTTGCAACTAGAATTACCTCTCTTTTGAATGTGTAACTATTATGGCTTGTATCTAGATGCCCCCTCAAAGCCCCATGTAGTCATAAGTGGGGCTTGTCAGAGGTAGCTGGATCTAGGGTGTGTGATGCTGGGATTAAGGGTGCATGATTACTAAATCAGTCCACTGATTGGTTTAGCATACTTTTGGATGCGAATAATGGGAAGGCTCCCCTTGGGTGTGGATAGCACCACTCAAAAGGTGGGCAGCCTGGAATGAATAAAGGCAAGAGGCAGGCTGCTGCTGCTGCTTGCTTGCTGCTTGCTTGGTGATTTGCTGTCTCCTGCCCGTTTGCCATGGACTATATCTCCTCTGCGAGGCCCGTCTACCATGCCAAGCTCCCTTAGAGCCAGCCATCTATGGACTGAAACCTCTACAAACTGTGAGCCAAAATAAACCTTTCCTTCTTTAACTTGAGTGTTGGGTATTTCATCTCAGCAATGAGCATAGTAACTCCGACAGCACCTGTGCCATATTGGAACAGAGGGCATCATCAAGAGTGAATTAGACTAGGTTTTATATACTTGGATGGAGGTAAGGATGACCTCTGGTTTTAAAAGAGTTTACAGCCTAATGTGCTGTTTAAAGCAAATGCCAAGCAAATAGAATATGATTCAGAATAAACAAACTGTCAATTCAAGGCTAAACCAGTAATGAAAAGAGATCAAAAGCAGTGTGAGAAATCAAGACACTGGGAAAATAAGGGTAGAACATGAGGGGGTTTGGAAGGTGTTGCCTGTGTGAGGCAGGGAGGCTCCTTTCTGTCCAAAGCATCCATCCTGTCCCATGGAAAATCCATCAATCCTGGGTAAACTCCTGTGGTCGGTCACCTTTCTCTAAGCACTGAATACAAGCTAAATGCCTCATTAAAGGCAAACATTAAATACAAGCGATAGGTCTCATTTCTGCAAGTGAGTTCAACCTCACTTGTGTTCCTTAGGCCTCATTTTTAAGGAAGAAAACTGTAGATCAAATAAGAAAAAATATTTGCTCAATATGACAAAACTCATAATGTTTCAGGTTGAGACTTGAATCCAAATCTTATGATTCCAATTTAAAAATACTACATTGTCTCCCACTGTTTGCATCAACATTTTTCTTCTTAATATTTTAAAATGCCTATTTCCTACTATTTCTTCACTTGCTCTTTACATCCTGGCTGTTATTTGACAACTGAACTGTTACAAATGTTACCTAGTAACACGGAAGGTATGTTCATAGCAGTCACTCTTAACAGTAGGGTTTCCCTCTTAGAGTGGATTTTGATTCTATTGCTTTACAGAAAGTTATGAGCCAGATTTCAAATTTATTGAAAGGAGAGTGGATGATACTAGGGTATGGAAAAGACTTGGAGAAGATGAGCAATAATGAGTGATGAGAAAGTTATTTTTAAAATAAAGTATAAACATTAATATGGAAAATCACACTAAAGCATTACTCTAAAAGTCTTGTGCATGCTCCAGAATCATAATATTCCTTTTCCTTGGAGTTGAAGTCATTTATAAAATCTGGGAAACAAGTTTATGAAAATAATAAAAACACCAGCGCTACTTTACTGATGGGTGTCTATGAAAATCAAATAAGATAATGAAAGTGAAAGTGCTTTGAAAAATTATAAAGCATCATATTTCCACAGTGTACTATTATTATTATCTCTGTTATAATTTTATGTGACATGCCAGTGTCCGGGCTTAACAACCTCCTAGAAATATGTTGCTCAAAAGTTTAAGTTTTAAACTGTAATTTAAGATAGTGTGAGATTTTTATCTTCTCCTATGAGTACAACTGTGTCAATTCTATGTGACATCATGGAAATAAATTCCTTGCCTGCTCTATCAATGCACAAAAGCACACACGAAATGCCCCAACATCAGGAATATCTATAGAGGAATAAATAGGTAGATGGATGGGATGGAAAAATGAATGGGAATAAGAGTGGAAGACTTGGAGAAGTTGGATGGATGGACAGATGGACGGATGGATGGATGGTGGCTAGGAGCCCATCCTTTGGGTGAATGAGGTACTGTTCTGACCCTGGATCGTGATCTGCTGAGCACATACTGCTCAGCCCGCAGCCTGCTGGTCCAGACTCATCTCCTCTCAGGGAAGACTGCTGTGTGCTCTTAATTATTAGTAGGTATCACCTTGGAAGGAAAAGACTTCTGGGCTGTCTGTCTAAGTGCATGCCTCCAACCTCTTTGTCCCTTAATTCCTCCTGGGAACAGCACAATAAGCAGGCCTACCACGGGACCTCGCAGCAATGAGTATCCTGAGACCTGCCTGGGTGCAAAGCAATGTGCCTCACCTTCTTATCTCGTAAGTGCCAGCCCTAGATGTGCACCAGTTATTGGCATGATCATTAGTATTCTTAGTGAGAGTCAAGGACCTGTGGTAAAGTCTAGCCTCTGCTCTAGGCCTGGGGAAAACTCCACTGATTTTATGGCTCCCCGAGGAGGCTTATCCCACAGAGCCCCGTGGTTCTCCCTGGAAAGGACTTGTGCCTGTCCCCTTATCAGCTGGAACATGGGAATGGCTGCTCACTAGTGGGCTGGTGGGCACAGAGTGAGCCCCCGATGTGAACTGAAGTCCTCCAGTGTCCCTACAGCTGGCAAGGGCTGCCAGCATGTGCTCTAGAGAGGCACGGATGGCCAACTTCATCTCCTTCAGATACCAAATCAGAGTCTGACAAGCCCTTCAACAACTTCTGGCTTGCTCCTATTCAAGAGACTCCCCACCTTCAGATGTGAGTGGGTGCTATAGAAACACACAACAACAAGCAGACCAAGACAGTCGGTCATGCCAGAGAGAGAGCTCAAGGCCTGGTCCAATCACCGATTCTGATTAGGGTTGAATAAGGCTGAATAAAGCAAAATTGGAAAGTAATGAGACTCTTCAGGGCTGTGACATTATAGCACAAAAGTGATTTGCGAGAACTAAGAAATGTGATTTTTTTATATTAAAAACACAGACGAACATAGAAAAATGAATTAGTGCTTTGGAGAAATAGCTATAATTAGGATAAGCCTTGGACATAGAAATCATGAGCAAGAAAAAAATAAGAGACTTGAAAGGCATAACACAAATAATAGGAGTTCCAGAAGGAGAAAACAGCTCTCACGGAAGGGACGTAAAACAGCAGTAAAAGAGCCAAGAAAATTAAGATATCTCTGTGAAACCTAGTAAACAAATGTGTTAACCTTATCTATATGGTAAGAATTGGTTGTATGGGTTTCAGGGTCATTGTATGGAATTGTGGTTTTCTTATCAATGCTTGCAAAGCTTCGCTTGCATTCCTGTGGGTAGGAAACAGAGCTTTCCCTGGGCAGAAAGGGTACACAGGGCCAGACAGGCAGGTACAAGGAGATAGGATAGATGGTGTCATCTGTCTTTCTTGGTCTGGTTTTCTGGTACCAACTGACTTCCTCCCTGTGTGGCAGTGTAAAGACGAAGATGTGGTAGGCGGGCATAAGAGCGGTAAGGAAGGACCAGGCGAGCTCAAGTTTTACTGGGACTGATGCCAAGCAATTGGACCTACAGCATCCTCAGTCTTGTCCTTCACATCCCTTCCTTTGTGATGTCCTCTGTTCACTTTCCTTATCTTGTCTCACAGCTTTTAGAAAAGCCGTTTTGAATACTACAAACTTGCTTAGGCATTTCAAAATATTTAATTAGTACCAGCAGCCCTTTAGATCAAGATAGATATGACTGAATAGAACATTCCCATCTCCAACTCCCGAGCAAGCAAATGGGAAATAGCAAGAGACAAATCTACCTGGAAGAAGGTTATCTATTTAGCATCTAACTGAGCTTATCTTCCCATTTCCTCTTCTACTAACTTTATCCCAGTTTCTTTTTTTCCCCCAGCTTCTGAATGATTTATCTTTGAGACAGGTATTTCCTCTGTGGCAGGTGTTTGGCAGATGAGTTTACTGTAAGTCACTGAATTTGGAGAGAGAACTTGTGAAGACTGTTCTCTAAGAAGGCGACGGGTGACCTGTGTATTGGTCGTCTACCTCCTCTAGGAGGAAAGCCACTTCCCTCATTACCCTGACCCTCCACCTTCTCAGACTGTAGCTTCTGGTCTTGGGAGTAGTCACAATCAACTGTCCCCTTTTGAGTGAGAATAACTTGTGAATGGACAACGTACATGCTCTTCCAAGAAGTTAGACTCAGATGATGTGCCATAGGCATGATGCAATAGACTGAATGTTTGTGTTCCCTCCAAATTCCCATTACAGATGTAATCCCCGAGGTCGTGGTATTAGGAGATGGAGCCTTTGCAAGGTGAATAGGTTATGGGGATTGAGCTCTCACGAATAGGATTAGTGCCCTTATGAAAGGGTCCCAGAATATTCTCCCATCTCTTTCTACCGCATGAGGAGGCAACAAAAAGAAGGCCATCTTGAACCAGGAAGAGTGCCATCAGCAAACATAGTACCTTAATTCGGGGCTTCTCAACCTTCAAAACTGAGATGAATAGGTGTTCGTTGTTTAAACCAAACTATCTGTGGCATTCTGTTAGAGCAGCCTGAACTAATACACATGGGATGACTCTCTGTCTCCTCTCCAACCAGTTTTCTGCTGGGTATCTACAACACAGTCACTAGGCATGACAGTTAAGCTTGTCAACTCGATTGTTGTGGGACCCACCTAGGCAAATAATAAAGCACACTTCTGGGGGTGTCTGGGTAGGTCATAGAGATTTGACTTTGGCTACTATACGTTGTGCTTGGCTCCTTCTCTTCTGGCAGTGTTCCTCTGGTCTGCTTCCCAGCTGCCATGAGCTAAGGATCTCTGCTCTGCCATGATATTCCTGCCTTAGAGCAAGCTAACTATGAAATAATCCCCTGAAACTCTGAGCCAAACTAGAAGTCCTTTAAATTGAAGGTACAGTGTTAGATATTTTGTTTCCACAGTGCGAAAGTTGACCAAAACATTAGTGTTATTCTGAGTCTCTGACTCAAGGAAATAAGATGTGAAAAAGTTAAACCGTCATTTGATTTTTCTATCACATGGACACCTAGCTGTTTAGTATCATGAAAATGAAGATCCTTACCTAAAAAGTATAAGTTGCTTTGGGAGTCTTTCATGTCTGGAAACCTGACCTTAAAGAAGATGGAATAGTAGTACATTTTGTCCCTTGCACCCAGGGAACCATGGATGTTCCAGAACAATCTGACTGGACTTCCTTTAGAGCCAAGAGTTAGTACTCTATTCAGTAGAACCAGAAATCTTCCAACTTTTCTCTCCTTATTCGAGAACCTTAACTGATAACTTGAAATATTAAGAAGAGGTTGAAAATCCTTGGCCAACACACATCTTAAAGCAGCTTGTCTTCAGGGCACTGACATTTCCTTTGTATTTATTGAAGGTTTGAGTCCCTCAATTCACCTGATGCATGTTGACCAAAGAGGCATTTTCCTGCCTGGCTAAGTACTTGTCAGGGAGGTAAACTGAGTAGCTTCTAGCACATAAAATAGTCTCAATCACTCTGTTCTAAATCCAGGATACCAGCTTTGAGCTGCAAGGAATCTTGGAGATTGACGTTCCATTCATAACCAGTGTTCCTGACTGTTGTTCAGGGTTCCCACAAATGTGTCATGGCTAAGCTTGAAAGGTTCCAGCAGGATTTGCTTAAACTTTAGGTCAAGGAGCAAGTTAGCTCCCAAAGACCCGTTTTCACTCCTTGCCTGGTATTTTGATAAATCTCAAGAAAAAACATATGAAAAGATTAAATTTGGTTTAATTAGACAAAAAAACAGAATATATGTCAATGGAGATAAATCTTTCTGAGTTTCAGAAATCAGACTTCGGCATCTGCAGCTGCTCGTTTTCACAGCCCTCTTAAGATTTATATTCATGGTTTTATTGTAATCATTAATCTGGATGATCTAAGATTGTGTTATTGCATTAAAGGCTAACGTGATGAAAAGATCAAGGCATTTAATGAGGTGCAAAATTCATCCCACTTAGAAAAGCAATGTTTTGCTCCCAAGGGAAGACTCAACAGAAAACAAGACTTTTGCATGAAAGTTATTTGTTTTTGTTTAAAATTTTGGATGATGGGATAAATTTGTGTCATTTTCACACATAAATAGCAACAAGTGGCAATGAAGCAATTGAATTCCTTGGCACTCAGTCTCACATTCCTTCCTTGGTTTAATGAAACAGATCAATCGAAGATTGCCTTGTGAATAACAGACACGAGAAAAGAATCCCAAGACCTTCCCTGGGTTGGCTGAGGAAGCAAAACACCTCTCCAGGGCTCAGGTGCCCAGACTTAGCATAGTTCTGGTTCCACTTTGATCTTTGGTCTTCTTCAATTTTCTATGCAGTCATAAGTAAACTTCGGTGTTATCTGTGTGTGTGTGTATGTGTGTGTGATATATGTTATGCATGCTATGTATATATATATATTTTATATATATATATATCTGAATTAATTTCTTTTTCATAGTAAAGATTCAGATAAGAGTTACAAAGAAAAGACACATCCTATGGATAGTGGGATGGATTCAGAATCCTTCGAAAGTAGGAATCTTGACACATTTGTTCACTTTTTCTTTCTTTTGGAACTAGAGATTGTAGCCCAGCAAACCCAAGTCTGTTAAAGACTGGCTCACAGAGAGGTTGACAAGTACTGACACGGTGACAGACACCAAAAGAGGAGATAGTTGATAGCACAGATTATGTTCAGAAAGAGTTGTTCATTTAAATAGCAGCCCGTCAAAATATCGGATGAACTGTTCCCCAGGTCCTGAAAGTCTACATCCCCTATGAGCTAGCACCTTAGGCCAGCCATCCAGCCCTTCCAGAAATAGCTGGACATACCATGGCTACAACTCTGTGGCACTGGTGACACTATTCTTCTCATTCTTGAGCCTTTTCAGATATGTCACTATTTTTTCATCTTTTTATCTATTAGTTTACAAAGGGCAAGATTTATGTTGTGTTCACACATGTGATGAGAATCAAAAGTAAAAATAGCTAACGAATCCCTCAAACTTTGGGGGCTGGAGTGGTATCGCAGCGGTATGCTTCTTGCAATGAATTGTGCAGTCAATTTGGCAGCACAGCTGGGATCAGGAAAGATGATACAAAGAGGGCGAGTTGGGTGGGCTCTCTGTGCCTCCAACTGCAGACATGGACAGGGAGAAGAAGTGCCTGAGAATTAATTCTTGGCCTCCCCACAAGAGCAGACTGGAAAATGACACCCCAGGTAGGGTTTGCAGGAATGGAAGGTGGGAGAAGACCGAGACAGGCATTTGGAAACATTCCATGAGCTGTGAGTTGAAGCACAGTGGGAAATGAAGGCTTGCTGGTACAGAGTGCAGGATCCTAGCATCTCTACAGTTTCCAGTTTTCAGGCCATAATAGGTGCTGAAAAACACGGTGTCACTCTGAAGGCGCAAATGCTTCCGAGCAGATGTCTCTGCAGGAAGGGACCCACCCAGCGTCGGGGAAGGCGCCCAGAAGTGAGAACCAGGACCCGCACGATCAAGGCTTGCCTCTGACACTAATTGGTTTTGGAAGCTCAAACAAGGACATAAATTCAGTGGCTCTCAACTCCCTATAAAACAAGGCCATGTGGGCGCCGAAGGTCTTCGCCAGCTCCTACAGAGCAGTGTAAATCACAAAGAAAAAGCTAGGGCCATGACTGTGCACATCCGTGTTATTTGTAGCTAAAAGCCTTACACTTGAAGATTTCCTTTACTGACCCACACGGATGAAAGGTGTGTGTGGGCTCATCTTTTAATCACATCTAGATCTATCACTTGTCAACAAAGCCCCCGGTATCTATCAGTGTCTTGAGCCTTATTTGAAACTCACTGGGAAAGAGGAACTTATTACAGTTCTCTTAAATTACCCATTTGATTCTAAGCCCATTCCCTAATACCATATCCTCTTTCTAGGGTACTGGTTTTAATCAAGTTACAACAAGTAGAGAAGTTATCAACATAACGAACTGTCCGGTGTCTAACTTGCTCAACCTGATTTGCCCTGCCCTTTTATAAGAAGCAAAATCCCAGCAGAAAATCTTGTGGGGAGAAAAATCTCATCAGGAAAAACATTTTGTTCTTATTCTTATTTAGTTAGTAGGATAAGTGGATACCTCTAAGTATATTAAAGACTATTTGGTAGAGAGCTTTCCCTGTCCATATTATCTTTTAGCAGCCTCTTTAAAATAAATGCGAGGGCTGGGGATTTAGCTCAGTGGTTAGAGTGCTTGCCTAGCAAGCTCAAGGCCCTGAGTTCGATCCCCAGCACCACACACACAAAAAAATAAATAAATAAAATAAAATAAATGCGAGCATGATTTTTTTTCTTTTTCCCCTTCATATCCTGGATATAGGATTTAGCGTGTATCTTGATAAGTTCTTGTGTGCTGTATGTTGAATCTTTGCATTCTGTTGACACAAAAGCCAGGTGACAGTTCACACCCCCTCAGTTGCAAGTCCCTGCTCTGGGATTTCGGGGAGCAAAATGGTTTTGTGCTGTGGCCCTAAAGGTAACATGGGGAGGCCAACTAGACGTGGGAAATCTGGCCTAAATGGCTTTGGCTGGGTGTTGTTACCCCTGAAACAAATATGTCCTCCATATTACCTGCAAGGCAGTTTTACCGAGCACAGTCCCAGGAGTGTTGTGTCTGGAGAAACCCTAACTGACCCCAACTCTCACATCTCTGCGTATCTGAGAGTAGTGAGGGAAGGACAGCACGGACGGCAGACAAAGAACTTTCTTCTTTTTCTCTCTTTTTCCTTGTTTCAGTTTCATAATAGGCTTCATTTCAGGAGGTGGAAAAAACCGTTATATATTTTGAGAAGCTAAGAAATACACACCTGTCACAGCTCATCTTTACAAATATCAATATATTTATAAATATCACAGTTGTCACCCTCAAATATTAACTCATCTAATCCTCATTGTCTCTGGCTATTTTATTGCCCCTATTTTACAGATGAGAAAACTGAGCCACAGACAAGCAGCTTGCTGGAAGCCACACAGCCATCCAAGGCCAGAGTCAGGCTGCTAGTAGGAGAGCGCAAGCTCCTTACCACCCCAGTAGGGTCCTCTCCAAGACACCTGTGTATGGGGAGGGTGTCTGGAGGGAAAAGAGAAAGCCTCCCCCTTTCTCTCCTGGGGAGTTTTCACAAGTTCCCTCCATTTCTTCTGGGCCACCAGGGCTCATTGCCATTGCCACACCTCCTCTTATCTGCCCCAGCATATGTCACACTATCTACTGTGGCCTAGCCCTGAGTCTCTCTGCCTGAGGCAGGATCTGCATCCCTAAATTCTTCTGCCTCATTAAGTCTAGCTGGTCTTTGTAAGAAATACTCCAGCCTGTCATGATGACTCCATTGTCAGTCAGCACAGGGCTCCTGTCATCAGTGTGCCTTTCACAAATGGGGCGTCACCCATGGTTGTCAGCAGGGTCTCCTCAACTGCTGAGCGGCCTCAGCTCCCAGTTCTCCTCGCTACCTGTACCCCTAATCCACAGTCCTCTCCTCTGGTCTTTGTTGTCCCAGTCTGTAAGGTTACCAGGTTTCTCCACAGTGGCACTATTGACTTTTGGTGCCAGGTAATTTGTTGCTTTCGGATACTGTCTTGTGCATTGTGATGCGGTAGCAGCATCCCTAACCTCTACCCACCAGATGCCAATGGCTCCCATGGTAACACCCCAAATGTCTTCAGAAATTGCTAAATAGTGCCCAGGGGAGAGCCACTGGGCTGACTTAGACCTTAATCCCTGCTGGGTGACAGCTGAACCCTTCCCAACACTGCCCTCCCATTTTCTGTCCTGTCCTTCAGATTGGATCCTGCTGTCCATGAGCAGATGTTCCTGGTCACTGTCACCTCACACTCTGGTCCTGATCCCCATTTGATTCTTCATACCTGCCATTTATCCCCAGATTGGAAAACCAGGGCTGACCATTTCCGGGATTGTCAAGACCACTAGTTGCCTTGAACCCTCTCTTTTGCAGTCTCTGGATTCTCACCTTTACCTAGTCGCCTCTCTGAGCCTTGGTGTGGATATCATCCCGGGTTGCAATTCTGCCTTGAGATTAGTCACCATCCTTCAAATTTGAGTCTGTTTTAGGATAGAATCTTGAATTTAGGACCAAACAACCAACTCAGCACCTTAGCATTTATTTCTTGCAGAATTTCTGGGTAATTGACTTTAGCCCTAAGCTTCTGGAAATGTGAATCTGAGTAGAACATATATATGGGGTGGGCTGGGGCACTCTGGTGGTGGCAGCAGTTTGTTTTTGTGCAAAACCCCACAAAATCCACTGATGGCCAAAGAGAATTTAAAACTTAAATTTTATAGTTGGAATAATTTTGGTCTGATAGAGTCTATCTGCCGTAATTTAATTTAATTCAGAGCAAATACACAGAAGTATATCCCAATAACAAGTCCTGGCCTTCCATGTTGTCACCAGGACCTTGTGACTCTACACGACGAAGTGGCCGCAGCAGAGTGAGTCGGGATGTGGGGTCTATCTAATTTAACGGTATAGATGGGAAGAGCTCCTCAGGATGGTTGGGGCCAGCAGCTTATGACCATTGAGATGCATTTGTATATTGCACAATATGATGGTTAATATTATTTGTGAACTTGACTAGGTAACAGAGTGCCCAGGCATTTTGTCAAACATTATTCTGGTTGTTTTTTGAGAGATTTCAGGGTGCAATTACCATCTGAGTTGGTAGGCTGAGTAATGGGGTGGAAGGGTGCTCTTCTGGTCAATAAGAGCTGAAGAGAGTAAGAAGACTGAGTGAGAAGGAAGTCCTCTTGCCTGACCACTTGACCTGGGACATGGGTGATCTGGAACATGGGTCTGTTCCTGTCTTTGGACATTGCCTAAGTTAAATTAAAGGAGGAAATGTTTATCTGGCTTACAGTTTGTAGAGGTTTCAGTCCATAATCGGCTGGCTCCAAGGCAGGGTGGCGTGGCAGACAGGCATCAGAAAGGAGAAAGAGTTCATAGCAGGCAGAAGATAGCCGAAGCAAGCAAGCAAGGGACCTTAGCAGCTTTGTTCTGCCCCTTTTGTATTCTATCTAGGCTACCAAGATTAGGGCGGTGCCAATCAGTGGACTCATTTTACAATCCCACATCCTTAATCCTAGTATTGTACCATGAATCAATCACGCACTAAATCCAGTCACTCTGAAAAAGACCCACCTCTGACTGCATGAGGCTTTGGGGGGCTATCTAGACACAAACTATAACAGACGAACCTAAAGCTTCTAGGTTTCAAGTCAACCAGCTTTTGAACTGGAACCCACATCACTGGCTCTCCTGGTCTCAAGCCTTTGAACAAGGCCTGAAACTTATACTGTAGGTTCTCCTGGGGCTTTAGCCTGCCAACTTGCAAATGTTGTTACTTCTCAGCCTCAATAACTATGTGCTGATTCTTTTTAGTAAATCTCTTTATACACACACAAATGCACCTAGATACACACACACACACACACACACACATACACACACACATCCTATTGGTTGTTTCTCTGGGGAGGCCTGACTAATGCAGACGAGATGCCTGGTATCAGTACTGTCACTGAATACTCCACCAGAGATGAAAGTACACTTCAGTTAAGCTACGACTAATTATGTCTCCCTGAACATGATAGAGTGTGAGTGATACAATTGTGCAAGCATTCAAGTATCTAAAAAAAAATATATATATATATATCATGTCATCTGAAGAAAGAAAGAAAAAAGAAAAAAAAGAAAGATATAAAGACTGCCTGGTGCCAGCATCTGCCTGTCCTGTCCATTGGTCTATTGGTCTGGGCTGAGGAGAGGTGGGGAAGAGTTTATGCCCTGGGTTTAAGGAAGTTTGGAGAATCCACTTGTCTCTAAAGGCAAAATAATCCACCTTTTAAAGTTCCATTTTGAGTTGCCAGTTACTACTGAAGATGGGAACTTGAGAAGGGTGAAACACTCTATCTCAGCAATTACAGGCAAGACGAGCACTCTTGATGCCCATCCTCCAAACAGAAATTTATTGTCACATTGTTCTGGAGGCTGGGGGTCCAAGGCCAAGATGGCAGCAGAGCTGGTTTCTTCCGAGGCCTTATTCACAGGCTCGATAGCCGCCATCTTGCTGTTTCTTCACATCCTCTTCCCGCTGAGTGTGTCCCAGCATCCAAATTTCCCCTTTTTGTGAAGACACCGTGAGTCATGTTAGAGCCCACCATAATGACCTCATTTTAACTTTATTACTTCCGTGAAGAACCTAAATCTGAACAAGGTCACATTATAAGGTACCGGTGGTTAGAACTCCCGCATGTGAACTCGGGAGGAACACAGTTCACTCCATAACAAACTCTGTAACTGAAAGAAACTTTGAACTCCTGCACTGTAATAACCTTCCATCGCCGACAAGACAGGTTCAGAGGGACGGCATGACACACCAGAGACTGCTGGGAAACCAGTGGTAGATGCGGGAATCAACGTTTAGCGATGTCCCAAGTATTTGTTAACTCAGTTCCTCACACTGCAGTTCACTGATTCCTCATGCACTCAGGGAAACACGGGCCATTTTAAAACCCAGGCTCTGATTCCCTCAGTGTGAGCAAACAGGGCTGAGTTCACATCCCTCACCCCTCCTCGGAGACTGCCAACCCTCCGAGGAGAGGAAGGAAAATTTCTCAGCAGCTGGCTGGAAGGAGGAAATCATTTCTGTCTCAAGCCAAAATGTCACTCTGTGACGTTATTGTGTTTAAACCCAAGCGTATTAAAGTACTTGATCAAATATGAGTACAAAAATCCACACTCAGAGCAAACGTGAGGAGGAAGGAAGTTCAGCTTCATCACTCATGTGCCGTTAGCATGGGTGTTACAGAGCTGATACAGAATTTATTCGACTCTGTGCATCTTAGATCATTTAGTACTTTGAAATGTTTTTCTCAGTGCTCATCCCTGACCGTAGGAAAACTGAAGCCTGACTCTTTGTTTTAGGGATTGGGACAAGTGGTAAGGTCCCCCCACTCGGCACTAGTTACTGGACAACCAGTGAAATCCTTTGACTCCCTTGTCTCGGTATTTTGATCTGAAACATGGGAATAATTACCATAATGCCTCAGTTCATGAATGCCTCTGTTCATGAGCAATTTGGTTCGCAAACAGAAGCATTTGGTAAAATTTTGCTTCTGTTCACAAACTCCGCATCTGGTGATGAATATGACCAAGCTCATCTTCTCCAGAATTGTGGAACGAATTAAATGCCTGAGTCAAGGTAACACTACGCCTCTATTTTTAGAAGTCTCTTACCAAATGTGGAGGTAAGACTGCTAAGGGCTCGGAATTGAACAGATAATTCTGACATAAACACCGCCAATAAAATTATTATTTTTTAAATAAAATTATTAAGATGGCTACATTCTGTTTCCTGCAAGCACAGCAATGTGGAAAACTTTTTGAAAGTATAATGTGGGTAGACAGTAAGTGAAGAGACTCAAAGATCAAAAGATGTGATGAAAATTGAGATAAGTCCTTTGCTCAATTCTTCCAAGAAAGCTACAGGGTGTTTTTTGTTGTTGTTGTTGGTGGTGGTGGTTTTGTTTTTTTTGTTTTTTTAATGAAGAGACCTGGAAATTTTTTCTTTGAACTTCGTGTATGCATCATGATGGGGATTTGTAGATGAAGCAGGCTATGTACTAATATATCAACCTTCACTTTTGGAAATGCTGTGCTGCATTCCAACGGTGCAGAGTCTCCAACCAGGTCACCAGAGTCAGAGGGACAACTTTAGCACTCTCCTTTACTCTTTCCCATTGGAGGTCCGTCAACACAGTGGCTAATAGCAAAACCCCAGCGTGTACCCCGGGACACGGGCCCTGAGAATGGTAAAACACTCTGTTTCCCCAGATGCAGGCAAGATTAGCGGGGAAGTCCTCCTGTCATTTGTCAAGTACTCTCAATGCTCATCTTCCAAATGAAAGTGACTGTGCCATCCCGAAGCCTTCTGGTATGTGGAGAGATTCCTAAATCGTCTCCATACATGGAAGATCCTATGGCGCCTTTAGAAAGCACTCCCGAATCCACCTTTCCTCCTTTGTTATCTGAATTCTGATTTTTGTCAGGCATCATCCGGAGAACTCTTCATATCCATAGAAGGTGGGTATATGCTAAGTTTTGAGATAAGTAGTGACTCAGAACTGACTCTGCAATGTGAAAATATATCTACTTGGGAATTCTGAGAGCAACTTTTGATACTCGTTGTAGTGAGTTGAATCCTTCCCATCCTCAGTGACGTTCAAAGTCCTAATCACAGGTATCGATAAACATGAGCTTGTTTGGAAATATGGTCTTTACACATGTAGCAAGTAAAAATGAGGTCATAGTGGATTAGAGTGCGCCTTAGTCCGATGGCAGGTGTCTTTGTAAAAGGAGATGGAGATTTAGAAACACAGAAACATAGAAGCAATACAGGGGGTTAGACAGTGTGAAGGCAGAGGCAGAAATTGGACTGATGTGGCCACAAGCCAAGGAATGCCAAGGGCTGCCAAGAAACACTAGAATTAGGAGAGAAGGCTCCTCCCCGGAGGCCCTCAGATGGAGCATGGCCATCCCCAAACCTTGTTTTCAGACTCTCATTCTCCAGAACTTCAAGGGCAAACACTTCTAAGTAGTTTTAAGCCACCAGTTTTGTGGTACATTTTACAATAATCTGATAACCAGGACACTCATTAATGGTAAGAGTGACACGAACAAAAGTTTTTCTTTGTCCTATTTCCTACATTCCTGTTCTTATTTGAAACTGTGATGCTTGGAGCGATAGCAGCCATCTCGTGACTATGAAGCCTAAAGCCAGGAATGTGAGCTAAATATAGCATAGCAAAATGATAGAAAGAGCTGACATCTTCCTGGATATCGCTGAACATCTGGACCCAACCAGAAATTGCTGTCTTCTGCAGCTTGGGCTATGTCTTAATAACTTTCTCATTACTGAGAGACAATACCGAACACACAACTCTAAAGGGGGAAAGGTTTATTTTGGCTCACAGTACATAGTTTTTGGTCCATAGTCTGCTGGCTTCAAGGCATGGCGACATGGTGGCAGGGTGGCATGGCAGAGGAGAAACAGCCCGTGGAGTGCTTGCAGGAAACAGAGAGAAATCAAGGGACAGAGGGAGATAGATCCTTCCAGGCCATGACCCCTTTGATGTACCTCCTCCCACCAGGCTTCACCTCCAGCGTCCCATTTAGCTATGAAATCATCAATGGATCAATCCACAAATGAGTATCACTCATGATCCAATCACATCCCAAAAGTTCCATCTATGAGTGCATAAAACTTTAGAGGGACAACTAGATACAAAGTGTAACAGGCTATATGCAAACGTGACTACTCTTTCCTACTTTTTTGAAGTATTGATAGCTACTTTCAATTGGAAGTCTTCCTAACTGCAAACTACTTCTAGTGCTTTTCCAAGACATCCAACTTTCACATTATTCTTATTTAGCTACAGATCTGATCAGAAATATTAGCATATTTACTTTTTCTTTTTTTTGTACTACATTTTAAGCTTGTTCAGTGCTCAGAATACGTCCTGGTCACCTTTGTTTTGCCTGTGGAGAGTCAGGAAAGCACTCCCCCCATAAAACACACTAGTGAGGAAGGTGTAATACCTGGCACCCACAGAACACTTGGTGGAGCGGAAAGAATCATTCTGTGTCATTTAGTGTTATCCATCCATTATTCAGAGATGGACTGTGTCCTGAGAGGTTCATTTGCCTGAGGAAGGAACTCCCTCCGTTCACTTTAACACTCGTTTGGTAAACATTGACTGTTCCAAGCACATTGTTATCCAGGGAACTCAGAGCGAAGTCACGAAGGGAACTGTATTCATAGAGCATATGGTACGTGATGGAATTTTCAGCACACATTACATGAAAAGCCTAATGGACTAGGATTAGAACACCCCAAACTGCTAGGCCCTTCGTGGGTGGCCGAGTGTCTACTTGTAGGTTGGCATTTTGAAAGAGTGGGCAGCAAATGAAGCGGCAAGCCACGTACTGTGTATGTACATCCTGCATCTCTCCCAGGGAGCATCGCATTCGTCCTGACACACATCTGAAAGGGTCGTCGTGGGTTCTTCCCAAGCCTTGGGTGTGGCCACCTCAGCCCAGGCCTCTAAATCACCCTGTATTCTTGTCCTTTCCTGCTGTGCTGACAATAGCCGGAAACTACTTTGAGAGCCACAGCCACACTAACAACTGGAAAAGAGTTTCTTCCCTGGCAGATAATTCAGAGTTAAAGGAATAAACATGTTGAAAAGCCCATTCAAGGAAAGTTGTTAACAAGTGTGAACAATGCTGGTGATAACAGTGCTTTTCTAAGAAGACCACTGGGAAGGGCACCGCTGCTCACATTTCTGGCCCAGCTTTTATCTTACATGAGCCATGTGCTCCCACTTATCTGGCAGCGGTTGGACTCTACTAGAATCTACAGTGCAGGCCAGTTCAGCGTGGCTGGCCACCAAATGATGATCAGGTGGTGGAAAAGAAGGTCTCTCTCCTACATTTATTCCCTGTAGGATCGTGTACACAACTCAATAACAGTAGTCAGAGGATCTTCCTAAAACCATTGTAGTTACGTTTGTACTTGGGTTTTGATTTTTCTCAAAACTGTATCAAGGCCCTGTTTGTAGCAACAGTTGGGAATATCAGATGAGTTAGCAATGTCCTTGGAATACCAGGACCCTGCACGATCTGAGCAACCTCTGCTCCAGTGGCAGAGATTAGTTTCCTGAGAACCATCTATACTTTGAATCAAATGGTGTCTTTAGTCGAGAAATGTAGCTGGCCACCGAGTTGATACTGTAGGATCAGGCAGTATTGAATTTGCAGTATTAGATTGAAAGACTGGCGTTCATCTTAGTGAGGAAAATTGTCCTCTGTGCACATGCACACACCCACACACACACTTTCTAGTTCATGTTTACACATGTAGATCACATGTATGCTCTCACGTACAGTACAAAAACACATCCACACGGGGAGCCTGGGGCCATGTTTAAGAACGCTGACTCAAAGTGCAACACCTGGGTTTATACCCCAGCTTCTTCTAGTAAAAGGTGTGTGACCTTGAACTCAGTATTCAACCTCTCTGTTCCCAGATGTCCTCATGTACAAGATGAAGATCATAGTATCTACCCCGAAGGGTTCTTCAGAGCATAACATGAACAGATGTGCAAGTGGTTTAGAGCAGCAGCTGGCACTCAAGGAGTGCTGTGTGTGCGCTTATTAACAGAAGCCCCCCTCTTCACAGGGGGTTGCAGTCTTGGGGTCTCAGCCTGAGCAGCCTTGCATCCCATTGACCCAGAATTTCTACCACCAAAGGCCTAGAGAGAGTGTTGGGGTGCTGGGTGACCAGTAGTCTCCACCATTTCTATATCACAAATCTAATTTTTATTTTTCTTTGTGGAAATATTTATATTCCTCACTAAAAGGCAGGCCCCATGAGATCAGAGTGAGTATAAATGAGCCCTCCTATTTTTCCCCAATATGTAGTAGGGTGTTTGGTACATGGCAGGTATTTACTATTTATTGAATGAATGATAATTATTATCATTGCTACTAATCCCACTACTGCTATTTCTCTCAGACAGAACCTGGCTGTGTATATCATAGATTATTCTACTGAAATATGGCTGCTTAGGAACCATGTAAATCTCTTGAAGATGAGCTTCTGAAATATTCAAATAATAATTGTGTTCAAATAGTACTAATAAAATAAAAGTGTTCTAATGATAGTAATAATAAACTTTGCTCAGTAGAAAAGACAAATAGAAAACTTTTTAAAACTTTCAAAATTAAAATTAAAGAATAAAAATAATTCAGGCTTTCTTCTACAAAAAGTATAAACTACAAGTATAAACTCAGATAAGTATTGGGAAATTTTATGACTGATTTACAGTCAACAGTAGTTTGAAAGAAGATAGAATTAATGCTTATATCCACATTCCAAATTGCTAAGCATAAAATGTAGCCAACCAATAAAATGCATGCTGGGTTTGAATGCAGGAGGGTAAACATCACTATTTTCGTTCACTGGGATCTAAAGAAGCAGGTTCTTGACTGGCCTGGGACACCAAGATCTTCAAATCGCCTTGTTTCAAAGAATCAGGATCAGTAGCTACGTCGGCCAAAGCCAGGGACACCTGCGGGACCATGTGGGACTGTGATGGTGCTCTGTGCGGGAGAGACTATGGTGAAAGATTAGAAGAGAAGGGAGGGAGTGTGGATACACTGGAGACCACCCATCCAGCAGAGGAAGCGATGATCTTTTCCAGACCCGGATCAAACAGATGCAGCAGAGAGGCTGGGTGACAGCAGAGGGAGGGCGCCGGGCGGGGAGGCCACGGGAACAGCTGCTCGAAGTCAACTTCATCCAAAAGAGGAAGCGATGCGTGGCAGAGCTGCTTCTTTGGATCTATTCTAACCAACAAGGAAATGACAGGGGCCCTGGGGACTTGGGCAGGTTGTTCCAGAGTCCACCACAGCCAGCGGTAAGCAAGCTGGGTGTTGACTGGGTGGCCGGCTTTGCAGCAGGCACAGCTCTAAATGTTTAGAGCCAGGATCGGTGGAATGGTAAGACTTGAGGATGCAGTAGCAGGTCACCTCAAGAGGAATGATGTGTCCCTGTGGTAGTACAGTCCAGACTGGGGAGAAAATGAGGAAGTATCTAAAGACTTAGCCAAACAGGAAACTCTCTGGTAAAGTCAGATGTTGATTTGTACAAAAAAATTGAAGGAAGATGAATAGAAACATGAGTAAGAAATAGTGTCAAGAAGCTTTGTTCTTCAGAGAGGTTTGCAAAATATGTTAAGACCAAAAATGAATGTCAAGAGAAAAGGAGGAGGGGAGGAATATATCCTCTCTAAAGACTGCTGATCTATAATATAAACAGACAATGCAAAGACTCAGGGTAACAGCCCAACTCAGTTAAATCAAGCAAGTATTCATGGACTGTCTTCTCTATAAACCACTGTCAGGCATGGGGCCATGACCCTGCTCACAGGAACTCATAGGTCAGAGAGGGAAAGTGTACAGATAACTAAGTTATGCACCAGGATCCTGAGTTTCCCTAATGTCTTGAGAGGAGAGAGTCTGATTTGTTAGGAGTTTCACTGAGGAAACACTTTGCTCAGGAAAGGAAGGCAGGGGAAGGCTTTGAAGGACACTGATAGGGACTTTGGATTGAGAAACACACTGCAGAGGAGGGCAGAGGAAGAGAAGAGTGAGAAGAAATGGCCAGATAAGGAGATACAAAGAGGATTGAAGTCCAGGGAGGAGACAATTTGAGGGGTGTTAGCTGTGAGAGGTGGATATCAGCTTCTATATGGAGATTTCAGCGCTCTGAAAATAGATCCACCTACAATCAGGGCTTGGGCCAGAACACTGGAGGTGTTATTTGCATTGGTCTCCATTTCTTAGAGTATTAAAAAGGGATTTTATCCCCTAAAAAGGAGAGAGGAGATAGCCCCAAGAAGAATTTGGGAACAATAGAGAAACAACTCTATCGGAGAATAGAAAGGACAGGTGTTGTGGGATTTGTAGAAGGCAGTTGAATAAAGTTGAGTTCCTCATTCAAGATGAGGTTATGGGTGTGCAGGCCACCAACCTACGTGGTGTATGCATTTCACCAGTAGTTCAAGTGTAGACAAAGTGGATGGTCATACGGACTTAGGGATGAGGTTTGCCAGTGGGTGTGGTAGAAGAATGAGACTGTATGAGAATAGATGATGCAGGCAAGACCAAGATTAAAGTGATGGAGAATGAGATGGAGGCCATTTTCCTGACAGAAGTGAGGGTAGCAAAGAATTAAGAGCAATCAGTCTCCAAGAGCAATAGGAGAACACAGAAGATCTAGAGCAGGCGTAATGTAATATTGGGGGCAGAGAAAGGGTTACCTAAGTGTATGTTTGCATAGAAGGAAGAACTCCAGGCTATCAAGTTCCAGATGTGGCTTTGAGAGTGTGTGTCTGGAGTCTGCAGAGGTGGAAATCAATGGAGCTTAGCATGTCAAGAAAAGAATATACATAATATACCTAATAGATAGAGGTTTTTTTTTAAAAAATTACTGCTGTATTTGTTCATACACAGAGAACACATAAACATGGTTGAAAGCTAAGAGAAGGACCTAGTAAAGAGGGGAATGGGAGAATACAGCAGACAGGGGAGAAGATAAGGGGAGAACTGTGGAGGAAGTGGGTGAGAATGAAGTGTGGGCACTGCTGGAGGAGCTGCCAATAAAGAAAACAGAAGGAACGTGAATGAAAGATGCACCTGAGTTGCAGGTTCATTCTTCTGGGCATTTGATGCCAGAAATTGAGGAGATTCTGGTTGTCCTCAGAGGCCAGACTATCCACTATGAGACAGGAAGTAGTGAAGAGGAAGTGTGGAGGTTTGGAATAGTCATGGGAGTTCCCTGGTGGGGCTGGTTGAAGGATCCTAGTGATTTTCTCCAATTGTGCTCAGCCACTCAGGCTTGAGAGTGAAGTTCAATAGTAGATGGGTTCACACGTGGTGTTTTGCTAACTCTGGAAAATAAGGAGATTATCAGTGAAAAGTGACACACCTTGTCCAGGAAGGAGCCCGGGCCAGATAAGGAGCAAAGTCCTGGGGATCTGATGGATTGGAAGAAAATGAGGAAGCAAGGCTCTGTGAGGAACTCGGGAAATTGAAAGCGGGAGGAGCGAGAATGAAACTTGAGAGAGTGTGAAATAAGAGGGGGATTCGTGAGAGCGATTTGGGCGTTGAACACATCACTGAAAGCATTCTGAGTAAACGCTGAGATGACACGGCTGTTAGAGGAGGTGACCTCGGAAAACTGAACTGAGACATCGTGAGCATCGTCCTCTCATTTAATAGAGTTAGAGACTGGGAGGCCGCACAGTTCCACTTCAGCTTTGACGGTCTGCACACAGCCTCGCCCAACCCACAGAACACGCCCCAGTCAATAAGCACATTTCCTATCAACTCGTTCATCTTTTGTTCTGTGTCTGCACACTGGACAGATATATGATGCTCTTTTAGGACATGCTGCATCTTGGAGAAGGGAGAAGATAAACTATGTCATTATTGGTTTTATGCTTCGAAAGAAAATTCTGGGAATGAAAAGAGGCCTCATTAAACATTTTCTTCAGATGAGTCCAATAGTAATGAGTGATTTAATCCTTAGAATTAAGGAATAATTCTAATTGTGTTGGAGTAAGATGCTGTTTTTAATACCGGACCACTTACCTTTTAACCATACCATAAGAAAAATAAAAGTATAATAAGAAAATCTTTCATTTAATTTAACCCAAAAGTATTAGCTAGAGTTATTTCTTTTTATTATGTTATAGGGCCAAATTGTGCATTTCTTTATATAAGAAAGTTTTATTTGCAAACAATAATATACATAAAGGAATAATACCTCAGTAGAAATCTGACGTCTCTTTGAAATTATATGTTTCCATTTGCTGTTCTCTAGGAATGGCCAGCACCTGCTAACTTTATCTTCAGGCCTTAAAAGCCCTTTAACTTGCGAGGCCACTTGCTGAATTGTTATAACATGGAATTGACTTAGATTGGAGTCTAATACATTCAGCTGGAGTCTAATACGTACAGAACCCTCCTTTTTCTTTGTTGATTATAGTCCTACATTCTCCACATCCAGGATATTCCTATTTCCACGTATTAGAAAGTGAATTTCTTTAGGTCTAGAGCTGAGGTTTAGACCAGTAATAAACATGATAATCCAAGACTAAAGCAGGAGAAAATACTGACATAAGCTAATTTATAGAATAAAGATGAATCGTTTTAAAAGAATTTATAAAGATTATAAAATTTATAAAGATTACAGGTCCTTGAGTAAATGAACAAATGAATGAATATAGATTGCTGCATTTCCTGCTCCCTTAGCATGCTAACTCAAAAATAAGCATTCCAAAAAAAAAAATAAGCATTCAAATAAAATTAAACCACATCTGCCTCAAAAACAAAGAATCTTCCACAAGAGCCTTAGTAACAGGACGGATTCCTCTTTGAGTATCCTTGCTAAGGCCTCAGGAATGTAACTCAAGACACTTACTGAATTGGACAAAAATATTCCAAGAGATCATTTGAAATATTTGTATTTTAATAGACTGACAGATATAAATGTAGATAAGATATATTGTATGATTATACAATGCAGAAGATAAAGGGTAAAATATTACACATTTCTGTCCTGGAATAGAGATCTTAGGCAGACCCCTTAAGGGAAGGATGTGTTCACTCAGATTATGTAAATCAAACACGAATAGATTTGTAGATTAAGACATTGATGTTACTATAATAGTATGTAAGGTAACAAATCCAGTGACACAAATAGGAAAAAATATTTTCCTGGCACTGTATGTATTTCTGTCATTTCTTGGCTGCTCTATGCATGAAATACTTATTAGATGCAGCCTAAAAATATCAAACTCCCATCACAATGGTCCAAGTTACTAAAATGATCTTTGAGGTCAAAAGTCAAAATGTTACTAATGTTATTAAAAATAATCTTTAGAGCGTCCCAAATGAGACCATAAAAGGATTATTTTACTCAACTTACGAACGGTTCCAATGGGACGATCCACAGCAAAATTGAGAGATGACTTGGAAAGTGTTCTCCAGGGGCACTGGGGAGGAAAGGAGCAGAGCAAACAGTCTAAGCTTGTTGACCTCTGCAGAAAATCAGAAACGAAGAATCTTTGTGGCGTGTGGCTTCCTCTGCCCTTTCATTGGCGTTCTCCCACGTGTAAGACACAGGACCCAACACAGAGGTGTGATCAGGCTCTGCGTCCAGGCTGCCTGGCTCTGGACGTGAGTTCTACCTCGTGAGCCCTGAATGATCCAAGTCATTTGCCATCTCTAACCCCGAGTGTATTTATCTGTTTTCCACAACACAGTGAAATACTCTATGCTGAGGCATTTAAAAGAAAAGAGGTTTATTTAGCTCACAGTTTTGAAAGCTGAATGGTCATGATTAGGCAGCCTCGTTGATCTGGCCTATATTATGAGTATATGACAAATGTCATCGATGCCAAATGTCACCAGTGCAGGAGCGTGTATGAGTGGGAGGAATCACATCATCAGACAGGAAGCAGAGTGTCAGTCACAGGCCGGTCTTACTCTTTTACAACTCTCCATAAAAACTAAGTGAGGTCCCACAAAAACTACATTAACTCATTCCCAGGGCAATACCCTTAATGACCGTCACCTTACAATGGGTCCCACGCTGATGACCAAGCCCCAACACATGATCCCTTGAGAGACAAACCACATCCAAACCGCAGCACTGACTTTCTTCATCAGTTAGATGGAGACAATCGGGGCTGTGGTGGGGATTAACTGAGAGATTGTCAACCGTGGCCATAGTTAGCACTCAAGAAGTACTTGCTAGAATTATAGACCTTTGATTAACCCTGTGAACCCCGGTGTTGACTTCTTTAGAGATATTTATAGGTGATTTGTTATTGGAATCAATAGTTTAACAATTGTTGTGGTTTCAAGAAATGCCCAACAATACAGGTATACTATCAGATATAACAAAACTGAAACTAGAAATAAATGGCAAAGGAAGCCACAGAAATTTTACAAATAACTGGACCTTAAACTACAACATGTAGTTGTAGCTGTCTACAACTAGGGACAGAGACTCAAGGATAAGGACTTTCCTGTGGTCTGGGTGCTACCAGTCTTGTTGGAGACACAGAAGAGTCCACGAAAACTCACAGTGATAACATCAGTCTCTTTCTTTTCATCTTTTACTTAGAATAATGGTGTGACTAAAAGGTGGTGTGGGGCCAAGATATGAGAATGAGTAAATCTGCCTAGGAAGTCCTGTCAAGAAAATATTTAATGCAGAGGCCACAGTCATCCTGGAGCTTCACAGGGGACTAAGAGTAGGAAAAGAGAGAGAGTGAGAGAAAATGACATGGGAGGAAGCTTTACAAGCAGGGAAACCATTGGGGTGAGACATCTGGGTCACTGGTTTCCAGCAAAGGGTGAGACATTAGAGGTAAGCCATGCTTAAAATGAGACTGAGGGTGAACAACCTTGGAAATGCCCTTGACCTGTGATTGAGTATGCTCTTAAATTCTGTGCTAGGAAATCTATGCTGTATGAGTGTGAACAAAGGCTTAATTAGCCAAATCTTCTAACCTTCTGTCAGAGCTTGACCTTTGATTAGCTGTGTCCTCCTGATGCCTGAGAAGACTAAATGCCAACTCTGTTTCTAAGCAACATTCATTTTGATAAAACTGACCATGATGGATAATTCACATTGGGACAAGGAGAACCTATAAATGAGCCCAATTGAGATGTCTTGGTTTGGGGCTTTTTAGACAAGTCCTTAAGGGGACCCTGGAGCTATACCTCTGGTTGTGTTACAAGATATTCTGTGAATGTTGTGGGTATATGGCATGGAGGCAGAGTGGATTCACAGGAGACCGGTGTGGATTCTTTTCCCTGCTGTAAAGATGAATGATGTAGGAGCTCTCACTAAGAGGAATGCTGGGTTCTACTAGGCTGGCCCACTGCCACTCCCTTCAGCCCCCGTGTCCTCTGAGTGGATGGATAACGGGCACATCCTGGATTGACTCATGAGCTCATGCTGAGCCAAGCATCCTGAAGGACCCTTGAAGACCTCGGCAATGGGTCACAGAGACCCAGAGGGAGCAATTCAGCAGGACTATCTGAAGATAAGTCTGACAGCATTACACTGAGTTATGTTTACTATCACTGTGGGGAAGAGCTTTTGGAATGTAGAATTTCTATGTTAAATTAAACTATTTTATAGGACTGCATAAAGCTCTAGAAAACGTTTCCTCGCAATAAAGTTTCAAGGGTGGCGATCATGGCAGGAATTATGGCAGCAGGGAAGGTTCCTGTGACTCATGCAAACAAAATAATGAGCTGCAGGTGGTTTGAGGGATCATTACACTGCTCCAAAGGATGTGTTGCAATGAGCTATTAAAACCTGGTTCATTTCACACTTCCATAGAAATTAGATAGTAATCGGCATGGAATCAGGATCAGATTTTTAAACACTAATTTTTTCCCTACCACAATATCTCTGGGTGAAGAAGTATGTCAAGCTGAAAGGGACTGTGCTTGCTCACCAAATGTGCACTAAGAGCTGTCTGTGTGCCTGGCTCTCTGGGTGTGACCTTATCCACTCCTGACCAACCAGCAGAGGTCTGTCTGGCCATGAGATGGGCACGCAAACAGCTAACCATGTTCAGCGTGCTGAGTGCCTTTAAGGAACACACCCACATCTGAGCAGAGCTCAGAAAAAAAGCCATCATTAATTCAACCAGCGGGACCACAGGAAATAGCACAGAGGCCAAATTTTCAGGAATACTGGCTTCTTGTAGGTGGTTATAGTGAAATACCTTGAAGTAGGTAGTTTATAAGCAACAGAAATTTATCTGTCATATGTCCAAGTGCTGGAAGTTCCACATCATAGTGCCAGTAGAGTCAATATCTGGTGAGCTCTGTTTTCTGGCTCACGGAGGGCACCTTCTTGCTGTATTCCCATGTGGTGGAAGGGTTGAGGGTTGTTCTGGGACCACTTTTGTGAAAGTACTAATCTTAAGAGCTATGCCCTCATGACCTAATCACTCCCCAAAGGCTCTACCTCCTAGCACTATAATCTCGGGGTTTAGAATTTCAACATATGAAATTTAGAGGGACAGAGACATTTCAATCTCAGCAAGTAAACAGTAATTTCTAGGCCTGTGTGTGTATTTATGTGTGTATATATATGTAG
Source organism: Hystrix cristata (assembly GCA_004026905.1). Classification (NCBI taxonomy): domain Eukaryota; kingdom Metazoa; phylum Chordata; class Mammalia; order Rodentia; family Hystricidae; genus Hystrix; species Hystrix cristata. The sequence continues at coordinate 137,711 of PVJO010001919.1, forward strand.
GGGGTCAGTGAGGAGGATGGTGGAGGAAGAATAACAAAGCAGTTTCATGCGGCACTCACTCCACATGCCAGACTTCAAGCGTCGTGTCCCGCAGGATGCTCCTGCTCTATGAGAGAAGGACCTTTCTGATCTCCTCCTTCACAAAAGCCCCTGGCCAGCTAAAGCCGAGTCTAAACCTGGCTCCTCCTTCCTTGGATGCACTCTGGCATCTCTTCCATTGTCTTTACACACGTTCTCTTCCGGTAGATGATCTAAATCACACGTGGCTGAGGCTGCTGTCTGAGCATCAGAACCTGGAGTGGTGGACAGTGGTGGCCTCACGAAACTAACCCACAGCCAGAAGAGGAGAGCGAGACAACAAGAGCAGCTAAGGACTGGTGAAAATGTTCTAATGTACAGTGGTGATTTCACAGCTGTTTGTCAAGAGTCTCCCAATCTTACATCTCGAAAGGGTGACTTATGTTGAAATTGTACTTCAATAGACCTGATTTTAAAAAATAAGAAACATCAGACTTGTGCTGGGCAGACGAACTGGGAGGATTCTGTTGAAGGGAAGAGTGGTGGAGGTGGGGAAAAAATTTCTAAACTGGCTTAGCAAAAGGAACATGATACAGACCCACTTTGTGGAAGCCTTAGAGCTTAGACTATGAATAGCAAAGGCAGGACGATAAAATACAGAACTGGTGTAACAGTGGGACTCAAAGTAGTCACTTTAGAGAGGCAAACACCAGGATAAAGAGAAGTTTCTAGTAAGTCTGCATGAATAAAGGAGAAAGGCACAAAGAAAATGAATCATGCACTCATTCATTAGCTCACTCATGTTCATTTGTTTTTGCAAGACATATGCATACATAAAGCATTTTCTTGATTCATGGTCACAGGAAAAGGAGAATATCGAGAGCTAGACCAACCCTGTAGGAGCAGAATGCATGGGTGCAAAGTCCAGCTTCAGACTGGTTTCACTGTTGTATGTTTGCCTCACAGCTGTTCCCTCCCAATTTTATGTTCAAAATGTTAAAGGGAGATCCCTTCATTCTCAACGAGTTAGGCCATCCTGATGTCAAGATGAATCTTCATTATCCTGAACCAGCCATTAAAATCCTAACCTCCATCACTAGCGACCAGTCAGGACGAGAACGTATTTTAGTTCTCCCTAGTGAGACATACAGAGAAGCATAAAGGTATTCACTTTCTGAGATGAATGACAGCTTTGGGGGGAGAACGTCTTTTGTGTCAGTTCCTTCCTGCTTGTGTAGTTGGAATGAGAATGTGTCATCCCAAGCTACATCAGCATCTTATGACCCTGAGGTGGCAAATACGAAATTGTTTCTTCTGGTTCGAGTTGTCAGAGTTCACAGACGGCAACAATTTGAGTCTCCAGTGACACAAACCCCCTGCTTCACTGAGAGCAAAACCATCTACCCCCAAACTTTAAGGAGGATGAAAAAAATTACCACATTGCTTGAATCACGGTTATTTCTGTCCCTTGGCATGGATCACTAACACAGAGAGCTGGATGCTGGTGGAGGGGATTCCAGCAAGAGACCCGGATCACACTTTTGAGATCAGAACCTCATAGTTGGGCATGCGGCCTCCACTCATGAGTGTCACCAAAGAGATGGAAGGAGGACAGGAACTAGCAGGAATATGTAGGAGGTAAAGATTCCACTGGCTTCCAGAAAAGGATTCCAATCCCTGAGAAGGGACTTGGTGGGAGAATGGCAGTGTCAAAAAATCTGTTCTGGGCTCTGAAGCAAAAGTATGACAATGAGAACCAGAAATTTGAGAGAGGAAGGACCTATGAGGTAGCAAAACTGGGAGAAGGTAGGCCTAACTGGTCCAGGCATTCTTCACACTCTTGGAGAATGAGCCAAAGTATCTCAAAACCCAACAGCAAGTGCCCCAAACAGCTCATCCTGTACTCACAAGGTCATCATGAGCGAGGGAGGTACGTGGTCTGCAATCCCATCATGTCCTGCCCCATTTAGGGGATGAGCTCTAAGAGAGAGTCGGGGAAATAGGAGTTCATATGGGTACAGACAGTGAGTCAAAGCCCTGTGAAAATAGCCACAGGGTCAGACTCTTGAGAGTCTGCGGGTCTCTGTGAAATTTGGAGCTGGATGCTGAGTTGAAGTTGCCTACACATCCTCCTCGTGTCTTCTTGCTCCCCAAGAAACACAGGACTCTCACAGACAACTCTCTCTGTAACTTTCCACAAAAACACAATGAGGAGGGAGGTGCGGAGAGGTCAGCAGAGTTATGGATTTGGTTTACGAAACAATGGAACCTTTTAAGAAATGGATGTGTCATCCTGAGACTATATTTTCAGTATCTTGTTCTATGTGGTTCTCATTTACTGGATTAAAAAAATCAATCAGGAGTACTGTAAAGTGACTATCATTTTTCTATTGCTTGCCTTATGGTTTCACCATGGAAATTGGAGGTCCAGTCTTGTCTCCCTCTAGGTTTCCACCCATTTGAACTCAGCTTTGTCCAGTTACACAAGTTTCCTTTTGACTTCTCTGTTCTACCTCTGCCAGGGCTGATTAGAAATGGAGGCTCTGAAGCTTTCTTGACCCAAAATCAAGACAGAAAAGAGGCAAACAAGAACCCAGGGAAAGCGCCAGCATCAGTCAGCGTCACAACATTTGCATCCTGGCCCTCGGCCTCTCGTTTACTACTTTACTAGATGTGTGATCCTGGAGACCTAAGTTAATACCTCCCTGCATTACAGCCTTCTCATCATGAAGAGGAAGCAGACTCATTCTTTCCAACCCTCCTTTACGGAGATGTGGTAGGGGGTGAACCAAAATGGAATTCTCTCAAAATAAAGAGGGACGCAATTAAAGTGAGACTATGTACTTTGGGCCCTGGCAGGTTATGGAATTGTAAATAATTAAGCTCATTTTATTATTTTCTTTTATAACAAAATTCAGAAACAGTGAGAAAGCATTGTAATGGGTTGATTCTATTGTTCAAACAAAAAGTTTTCCCTTACAGTCTATAAATTTCTTTTCTGGTTTATTGTAAAGCCTTTATATATCATATATATATAATATTTAATATTAAATCTGTTCCTCTTATGAACCCTGACACTAGCAGTTATTGAAATTCTCATGTTCCTACATTGCTGATGGGAGTGTTCATTAGAACTATCACTTTGAAAAAAAAAATGCTTGAGAGCTTTTAGGGACCGTAAAAGCTAAAGGGATCATAACTATTTTTTATTTTACATATTTATTTTGACATGTTATTAGCTGCATCATGGAAGACACTGAAGTAAGTATCTGATAATTTTCACCTTGCAAAAGAATTCAATTACAGCAATATGAATATTGAATCCATGCTCACTATCCATCATTGTAAGAATTCTTTGATAAGAAGCTGGGTGTGGTGGAATATGCTTGTAATCCCAGCACTCTGGGAGGCTGAAGCAGTAAGATTGCAAGCTTGAGCCCAGCCTAAACTACCTACCAACTTAGTGAGACCCTGTCTCAAAATAAAAAAATAAAAAAGACGCTGTGGGTATAGCTTAGTCTGAAGGTCCTGGTTCAACCCTCAGTACTGAAAAAAATCTGTTGATGAAAAACATTCTAACTCTATTTGTCCTATAGAAAGTTTACTGTTTTTAAGTGAACATTTTTGTTAAAGCATGACACACAAGCAAATTCTAACTGTAAAACCTGATTCCTTCTCCCAAAATGAACAAACCCATGGACCACCGTTGTAAGTAAGGAAATGAAACATGTCAGTATCCCCAAACGCCTTCATGTCTCCCCATTACCTCCCTCTGTCCTCCAAAGAGAACTATCTTTAGTACCCTCACTACAGATAAAGTGTACCTTTTGTTGAACTTTATACAGATAGAATCATAATTTGTGCTTTTTTTCATGGTATTTGCAGCATTCTTTTAATATTGGATTTGTGATATTCCTCTGTGGTGTGTGACTCGATAATTCATTTATTCATTTTCATTGCAGCATGGCATCCCATCCTATGAAGGCACAATATATCCATTCTACTTTTGACGAATATTGGGGGCTATTAGGAATAATGCTGCCGAGAATATTCTTATACATGGCATTTACTGTACATGCCTGCAAATTTAGTTATGTAGAAACCAAGAGAACAATTTATGACCAAAGAGAATCTATGTATTTAAATTATGTAAGCACTCTCAAACGTTTTTTTGAAGTCATAGTTCTAATGAATACCCCACCAATGATGTAGGAACATGAGAATTTCAATAACTCCTTGTATCAGTTAGAGTTCACTAGAAAAACAGATTTAATATAAAATATATGTATGTGATATATGAAAGAGTTACAAGGTAGGCTTACAGTGGCTGCCTTTGGAGTCAGGGGAAGAAGAATGTGGAATGGGCCTCTGTACCCTGGAAAGCCAGAGAATCCAATCAAAAGGCCCGGAGCTCACTTCAGAGTCTGGTGCGAGTCCCTTTGGGAAAGCCGAAGGGCCTGTGCTGGAAGTTTGAAGGAACTAGAGACAAATGTCCAGAGGTGAAGACCAAAATTTCTCTGAAGAAGCAAAGCAAGGTCGATTTCCTTCTTCTTTCCCTTTTTGTTCCATCCAGGTTACAGGCCTGTTGGTTGGTGCCACGCACATCCAGGGTGGGCCTTCCCTCTTCCGTTTCTGGTTTACAAACTAATCATCCAGACACACCCAGAACTGCACTCCACTAACCTGATAGGTATTTCTTAACCCATCGAAGTGGAGAGCACAATCATCACTGTCCTCAACCTCAAGAGCACTGGAATGGTCAGGGCCATTTTAGTCGTCTGGAGGGTGGATGGGTGTTGATATTTTGCTATTAGCTCCATTTGTGTTTGCCCGACTCAACCAAGGTTGAGTTCCTTTGCATGCGTGTAGTGGTCGGTCAGCTTTCTTGTTTCTGATGCCTGTTTGATGTTTTTGGCCTTTTCCTCTATTTAGTTGTCTTCTTCTCACTGATTTGTCATAACTCTCTTGTCAAATATATGCATTGCAGACATCACCCTTCTCTCTGCGTGTGGCATAGATTTTTGTCCTCTTAATGGTGTCGCGTGATAAGCAGAACTTCTTAATTATGATGTGATCCAATTCACCGGTAGCTTCCTTAATGACTAATGCATTTGTGTGTCCTAGTTAAGAGTCTTTGCCTACCTTGTAAAGGCAACAAAGACATTATCTTCTAGAGCCTTTCTAAGTTAACCTTTCCTAGCTAGAGCCACATTTCACCTATAGTTAATTCATGTATATGGAGTGAAGTAGTGATGACTGAAATTCACTTTTTCAATGTGGCTATTTTTATGGCTATTTAAAAGACCATTCTTCATCCACTGGCTATGTTTTAAACCAAAAGTTCAATTTAGGGAAAATTGACACTCTCCAGCTTTTCTCTTTGTTACTGACAGCAGGCTTGGGCTGAAGCCTTGTCCTACAGATTAAAAAAACCAAAGAATAAAGAATTCACGGTAAATTTTCTATTAAGTATCTCTTTCTAGTTTAGGGTAGCTTGGTAGAAGGGATTCAAGAATGTCTTGAAATTACCAAATTACTCAGTAGAATCCATGACACTGGTAATATTCCAGGCATAAAATGTTTTCTGTCTTTAAAGCCCTTGTACATTTTAGACAAATGAACATTTTAGATAAATTACCATATATGTGGCTCTCATTAGTGCTAGTTTCCAAAGACTCTGCTTCCTTTCCCTTCTGACACTTCTAGCTTCTAAAGAATTGCCCATCGTGGCTCCCTGTGGTGGATGTCACTAGCCACAGGCAATGCTTTGTGAGTGTGGGCACAGCGCCTTTCTTTTTGTTTGGATTGTTTCCTTGCCCCAGAGAGGCCTCCAGAGGTCTCTTTTCCTTCTGTCACGTGACTATTAAAGGTTTCGACACTGCTATGTCCCAGAGGCAAAATGATGACAACATTATCTAGTCCTCAACAGAAAACTAACAAGCACGAGAAATGAACCTTTATTTTAAACCACTGAAAACATGGGATTATTTGTTACTGCATCATAATTCAGCCTATCCTGATTGATACCCCAAAGAAGGTAAGAAATGTGTACCGTCCCATTGTGCTGATAGAATAGAACAAGACTCACATACTTGCCCAGAAAATCACTTCATGAACATGATGAATGTCCTACTCATTTTTATTGGCCATTTACCTAATATAGTTTTGCAAAACTGTTCAATATAGAGAATGCCTGAGGAATTTGTGAGATGACAGTTTGAATGAACAAATGAATTCCTTTGTATGAATCAGTGTGCATAAGAAGGTAAGAAGGCAGGATGTTATGATTTTACAAGAGAAATCTGGCTTCAAATCCTAGTTCTACTACCATCTGCATGTCCCCAAGCATGTACCCTGATTTCTCTAATCCTCTGCTTTCTGAACAGCAAAATGAGAAAAATAATACTTACTTCTAGGAGCCATCATGAGAATAAAATGAGATAGAATTTGGGCTGCAATTAGCATAGTTGCTAGCACATCCTAATATTCAAAACCAGCATTTATCATCATTATTACCCCTCAAAAACTAGTGAGAAGAAACAAAAATACAGGAAACAATACAGGCAGGGATTATCAATCTTTCAGAAAGCACTTGGGCATTCTCTCCAAATTTATATCAGAGCCAAAGAAAATGAATCTGGAGAACACACCAAAGCTAGGTTCTGGAAAAGTAAGCCAAAGGTTAAAATAATTGAATCCACTAACGCATTCAAGGAACTATGAAATTAAAATAACTGTTGATATGTGGATGTGGGTATTAGATACATGTGAGATATATTTGAAATTTAAGGTTGGATAGATGTTAGATAGTGAGTGTAGGAATCCTATTCAAAGAAATGCACAAAGTTCTCTAGAATAGATTCACCTGGGTGCAAATAAGAGCTTGTTAAGAAGGCAATGACTCTCATATGAACATGGAGTCACTAAAGGGAAAAAAATCTATTGCCGAGAAAAATGTACATCTACACATGCTGACGACGGCATGAGACTTCTGAAGAGTCATGTTAAGGGCCTCATGGTACAAGCAAGTAGTTCTGCCCACCACTGATATGAAGATTTTCCAGAAAAGCAACATTTTGGCTCCAAAAACGGGGATGATAAAATGCTAAATCAATCTTTATATTTTAAGGCTTGAAGGAGCTGGACATCCAAGATGGGGCACTCACAGGGCTGGCTGACATCTGGGGACTCGATTGGGTCCGCACATGGCCTCAGCATGGCCGCTAGGTTCCAGGTGCCTAGGCAAATAATAGTCCTTTGATGTGTTCATTTAGTGCCAGCATGGCATCGCTTTCACCAAACTGCCACAGGCCAGCTTAGACTGGAGCAGAGCAGTAGATCAGCCTCTGGGTAAGAGGAACATTGAAAGATTTGCATCCATCTTTACTTTGCCACCGCCTGGTAGAAAGAAGGCTTTATACAAATATCTTTTTGATAGATAATAAAATTGTTGACCACCAAAGCTGTTCCCAATAAACATATTTTCTTCTACCTGAATATATCAATTTCCCATGTGTTCTAAAATTTTAAATTCTTCCCTTCTATCCTTCCATCATATATTTCTTCCTCTGCCTCCTTCTCATCAATTTCTCTGTACAGCACTCTGTCTTCCTTCACCCTTCCCTGCCATACAAACACATGCACGCATGCACACATGCACACATGCATGCTCCCTCATGATGGAGGACCATGCCAGCAAGAGGGGGAGAAATGGCCCATGCAGTTGGTGGGGATAATTCTGGTAAGTCATGTGTTTGCAAGTTGACAGCCCCCCCGCCCCGCTTTGAAGCTTGGAAGCAGAAAGAAAGAAAACAGCAGACACATATTTCTCTTCATTGTACAAATTTGTGGTTTCAAATCTACATTTTAAAAAATATGATTTTCCTTTTTCAAATTAAAAAAAAGACAGAGATCTGTAAACCACAGAGGCATCGCTGAGTAGCATCTTGATGATTTAAGTGTAAATGGATAAGAAACATATGGATTCTGTTCCACACAAAGCATACACATTGGAAATGAGTTGTGGAAACGTCTGACAAAACATGTTTCTGGTCTGGTATAATTCAGACTGCTTAGGATGTGTAGTTCAGGACATAAGCTACCCCCATGCCAAGTGTGGGCTGAGTTCATTTCATCCCGCTGCCAAGGTAGAGCTTGGATTTTCGTTCACATTCAAATATACCTCACTTAGGTTTTTAATTTTTTTTCCTCACATTATAGACTTGGCAAAATTTGAAGATTCCTTCCACTTTGGGTTCCTGTGAGCTGTATGTCCTGGCATGAGGAAAGTAATCTAATACAAAATGACATAGAGTTTGGGAAAGCTGACGATTCGATCTCATGTTCACTGTAATATGGAAAAGTTTGAATAGCATTCAATTACAATTCACTCTAGTTTTCATCTTGTCAATGAAAGGCCAGGTGCTGTTAAAGAGGGGCAAGCTGGGATGGTTTCAGCATCTGGGGTAGTGTGGGCAAAGGGTTCTCCTGCGTCCGTAAACAACCTTGCCAAGATTTAAAGATGAAACACACTTCGCTTTGAGCATCCACATCTTTTGGTGTAGTTAATTCCTAAGAAACATTTTTAGGGGTGCCTGGAATAGAACCCAGGCCCTTGTGTGTGCCAGGCAGGAGCTCTATCATTGAGCTACACCGCCAATTCCCTCACTTTAAATTAGACATCAAGAATCAAGCATAGGAGACAGAATAATCACTAAATCTAATGAGAATTAAGGATGTGAACAGGACCGATGATGGTGTGATGATAATAAGAGATGCTATAACGGGCGTCCTCCAACCCCCAGACCATGGGCCGGTACCAGTTCAGAGCATGTAAGGAAACAGGTTACAGAGCAGAAGTAAGCAGCGGGCAAGTGCGCCAAGCTTCATCTGTATCTGCATTCTACCTAACCAGCCACGCCCATCCCTCCCATTACTGCCTCAACTCTGCCTTCTGTCAGATGGGCAGGCCCGTTACATTCCCACAGGAGTTTGAGCCATGCTGTGAACTGCACATGTGAGGGATCTAGGTTGCAGGTTCCTTGAGAGAATCTAACCCTGAAACAATTCTCACCCCTAGGCCTGATTTCTTCCACAAAATCAGTCCCTGGTGCCAGAAAAGTTGGCACCAGCTACACCACATATGAGGATGTTAAATTCCATCCCATGGTGGGATGATAAATTTGAAATTGTATTTCTGCCTGTCGATCTCCCTGAATACCAACAATGATCTGCAAATGGAGAGATCACCATTTTGGTTGGTTTGTATCCTTAAATACATCATGCAGTCTACCTCTGTGTCAGTACCCCGACTCTGACCCTTCTCACATCTCCTGGGGAACTTCAACTCTCCAGGCCCTGACTCCCACCTCCACTTTGCTGGCACACAATAGCCAGAGCTCTTTTCTGAAAAGGCTAATCTGATCATGCCACTCCCCAGCTCAGAGGCCCTTAATGGCTCCTTAGTGCTGCAAAGCTAGGTCTGACTTCTATATACCAACAGAGGTACAGGACTGCCAGCCCCAAGATCCCCCCGACCTCTCTCCATGCCCACATTTTCCAGTCACGAGGAACAGAGTCTACTTTCACTTCTTAAGCTCTTCAGGCTTCTGTGTGACTCCAAGCTCCCTCTCTTCCTAGCATGCTCCTCCTTCTTGCTTCCCCTGGTTCACACCTATTTTCGTCCATGACTGAGAGGTTCATCACAGCTCTCAGCTGTGGCTGAAGCTCTTCTTGTCACTTCAGGGTGTTGCGACCTCTGCCGTGCTCTGGTCTAGGCTCATGTGTCAACTGTAGACTCCATGATGACAGAGGCACTTCTCTCCTCCACTCTTGAATCTCCGGCACATCACACAATGCCTGGCACTTAGCAGGTGCTCCAATGTCAGTGTGAGTTTCCACTCCACAAATGCCAGTGTGCCATGGGACAACTCACTTCTGGCACCAACATGGCCCAGTTGTTTGATTAAACACCAGTCCTGGGGTTGCTGTGAAGATATTATTCAGATGTAGTTAACATTTACAATCTGTAGGGTTTGAGTAAAATAGATTATACTCTCTAGTCAGCCAATCAACTAAAGACCTCAAAAGTAAAGCCTGAGGTTCTCCCTAAAGGTGGAAATTCATCTAAAGATTGTACTGCAGAAACTCTGCTATGCCGTAAAATTTGAACTTGAGTCTGCAAGCTCAACTCTCACCTGAATTTCCAACCTGCTAGCTTACCCTACAGATCTGCCTCTGCCACGCCTCTCTCTTTCTCTCCTCTCTCTAAATGGGTGATTTCCCTATGGTCCTATTTCCTGGAGGGCTCTGACTAACACAGTTAGAAAAGAAACATCAGTTTCTATGGTGACTCTTCTTTCTGTGGGACATTGCCCAGAGTCGAAGCTCAGGACTATATTGTGTCAGGACACAGGTCTTTTTTAATCTTGAGGCCATCACCCTGCCTGCTCTGCGTCTTCTTTGGCAGACAAATACTTACGACTTCCTCTCGCCCAAATGTCTCGATGAGCCTCAGGAGCCCATAAACATCACTTTGTAGAGCAGAGAACATGGACACAGCTAGAGGCCTGTCTCTATAATCCGGACAACCCTTAGGCTTCAGGCTCTTTTTCTCTCACAAGATCCTCATCTAATGAAGAAAGCTTTACCCAAAGGCCAAACACAGGAGGGCTCAGCAGCCCTCTCACAAGGGCACATCAACATCTGCGTCCTGCACATTACAGGTTCGGTGGTAAATCCTAAAACATTTGTTCATGACCTAATCTCCCCTGATACTTGTGAATGTGACCTCATTTGGAATAAGGCTATATGCAGGCACCATTAAGGACCTCTACATGAGGTTATCCAGATGGAGCCTAAATCCAAAGATAAATGTTCTCATAAGAGACAGAAGAAAAAGACACAGACACAGAGGAGAAGCCATGTTAAGACAGAAGTAGAGAGAATGGTGTGATAGTCATAGGTCAAAGGACGCCTAGAACCACCAGAGCCTGGGAGATGTGAGGAAGGAGGCTGTAGAGAAGGCACAATCCTGCTAACACTTGACTGCATACTTCTCCAATCCAAAACTGTAGATAGAATAGATTTCTATTGTCTTAAGCCGCAAGTTTGTGGTTATTTGTTGTAGCATCAACAGGAAACTGATACACCCACTGACAGCCTCCCCTCTTTGGGGATCCTTTTGTAGTCAGGATGAGAAGGTAGGTCTAATGTAAATAGTAGGAATCTTCCAATGCCTTCTGGGAGTAGATTACTGGTTCTCAGAATTTCAGTGAGAAACCAGCTGATTCAACAGGACAGGTCCAAGCATGGAGGGTAAAATATGTTACACCAAGGAAATCACTTTCAAGTGATCTTTCCTGAAAATTTTAAGAAATAGAATTCTTAAACAGACACACAACTTAGGAATTCATCCAAAGGGCTGTTTTCATAAAGATGGAAACCCATCCATTCCTCCTTCCTGCATTTGTTTTTCATAAGCATACAAACATCTTTGCTAGATTTTCCTCATGTGTGAATTTGACTATCTTGGACTCAAAGGATTCCTGTTAATGAGGAAATAATTTCTAGAGTGATACTGTTTTGGCCCAGAGGTTGCCCCTGGCCATCCCTTGTCATCACTAGTTGTCTGCATCTCTGACCTCTCTCACAGTTTCAGGTACTCTTCTGGCTTATTGTTCCAATAGCAGAGAAATTACCAGGCTTCGCAAATCTCCAAGGCTCCAAATCACGTGCTAACCTCACAGCCTTTCTTTTGCCTAAAGTAAGGAATTATATTAACATTGACATTGTACGATGATTTAAACACCAGCTCTGCCTTTGCTAAGACCTGGGTTCAAATTCTACCTTTATGTATATTGCTCTGTGACTTGTAACAAGGTATGCGGGCTGTTAATCTGCAGCTAAACGTGTTACGATAGGAAAAATAATTAGCACAAATTGTTTCATTCAGTTTTTTCTCCGTTGAATATTTCTCATTTATTCCTAAATTAATTCTTCATCAACCATGCTAGAATACTACATATTCATTAGATATAATGCTGTGTAAGAATGCTTGGTAATATGGAAAAGACCATATTATATTACTAAAGGAAAAGGATTATCAAGCAATATGTATGGTATGATCCCAATTTAGATCTTAAAAAATACAAAACTTACACAAATTCATTATAGAGGATAGAAGGATATAGAGGATTAGAAGGCTATATGCCAAAACTTTAATAGTGTTCATAGCTAACTTGTACATTTTATGGATAATAAATATTTTTTCTTTATATTTTTGATATATTCTCTAAGGACACTTATAATCAGAAAAAATATTTAGCGCAACCTTGGGTAAGTCATTTGGTCTGTTTGCTTATTGGCAAACTGGGGATAACAAAATTTCTTAAGATCACAGGAGAAAATTATGTAAAACATTTCATAAGCTATAGAAATACTAAGTCAAGAAAGTAGTGTCTCGTTATTAACATATTATGACTGAGTTATTAGTAATCGCCATTGGGCTGAAAGGAGTTTTAGCACTAAAGAAAAGTTCAGCTGCTCTAAGAATGTCCTGCACTCCGTGGGAGGTGGTGTGGGTGAGTGCGGCCACTGATGCAGTCAAGGGTGGCTTTGTGTGTGTGTGACCCGGGAGGTCACCGAGGCCTCCTGTGCTCAGAAGGACCTCCTGCTCGATTTAAGTGTCTGTGGCCATCGTCTTGAAATTTTAATACATTTTAAATAAGGAACTCTCATCGTCATTCTGTACAAAGCTGCCTTGTGCTGCGATTTGAGGGGACTTTGTCCCCAAAAGTCCACGTGTCAGAAACCTAACCCTCAATGCAACCGCTTTGAGAACCGGTGCCCAGTGAGAGACAGATCGTGAGAGCTCTGGCTTTGGAAATGGATCCAGGCCCTTATCAAAGGAGTGGGCTCGTTCTCTCAAGAGCAGGTTGTTACAAAAGCAGGCGTGGCCCTTGCTTCCTCGCTGGCTCTTTCCCTCTCTTGCCCTGCTGCCACCAACGTAGCTGAACACCGGACAGAACCTCTCACCAGACAGACTTTCCAGCCCTCAGAGCCGTGAGCCAAGCAGACTGCTACTGTTTGTAACTTACCCAGTATGTTATAGCAGTACGAGAGGGGCCGAGACACCTCAGAAATCAGAGAGTCTGTCCTGAAGTCGGTGACCGTGTGTGGTCTGGTGTGTATGTAAAGAAGATGAATATTCTACAGTAAGGGTAACAGATGCTTAATGAGGAAAGGAAGTACTCGGAAGCCAAGTACTAAGCCAGGAAGACACTGCCAACAGGAATGAGGGAATCTGAACCCATTAGGAACTAACCAGGTATGAATGATAGTTGCTTGCCTTTTGGAATATATAATCTGCTGACAAAACAAAACAAAACAAAAAACCTCACTTAATTCTACAAATTAAATTGTACTGAATTAAGAGGCTTTCTCTTTGAAGCTCATATTCAACATTTGAGGATTTGTTCCCACTATTTAGATAAGATTTTAACTACAATGGGAGAGATGCTTCTAAAAAAAGAAAAGGTCTTTCTAAATGAATCGGTTGGCTGTATGAAGGAAAAAATACTAGCAAGACAGTTACCAAAGTTAAACTGCCTGTAGGATCCCTTTTTGCCACAGAAGTCCTTAACATGATCTATTTATCTGGAGATAAAGCTACCATATCATAGGAATTCGTGTAAGACTTGGCTGAACGCCCCTGGCTTTGCTCACCTGCACATTTCCTGAAGGCTGAGGTCATGGGGCAGGGTGCTGGAGGAAGGTTGATCCTGGTTGGCTGTGGTCACTTCATCTCAGCCAACCAGACTGGCTATTTTGAAACTGTATTTAGCATACTGCATGGGACTTTGGGATGATGTCATCTTATCTCTCCCGGAGGAAGTTGGTTGCTGCCTATTTCTGCATTAATCAGTCCCTCTTCTTAGAAAAGCACCAGATTTCATACTGACTAATTGAAAAGCTAAGCATTTGAAATCAGGGTTACCATCCCAGCAATTATCCAAAAAATCTCTCCGATTTTCTTTTGTAAGTACTATATACATAACACACAGATACAAACACAATATACAGTGTCTAGTTCTGTAATTACGAAAAGATAATTTGATAATATAAAATATGGGCAATACTTCTGCCACACCTGTGTTTGTGTCTTTCAAACTGGCCCAGCATTCCAGAAGTAATTTTGAACATCGGTTACTTTTAGAGATTGGGTACTTCCAAGTTCACAGCTAAAAATGGGAAATTAAAAAAATAACAGAAAGACCTACTGGTTATTCAGTGATCGATTTTGCTCTTTACTCCCTACAGAAAAGAGGCCTGTGTCTGTATCAGACAGCCTTTAACTTCACTATAGTATTCACTTCAGCATTAACTTTTAGCGTTGTGATTTCCATTCAGTTTTCAGGCTTACAGACAGTAATTGCATATCCCAGCAGAGTGCAGAAGTAGTTTTTGCTTCCTTGTAGAGAAGTATAGCAAGCAATTATTTTTCTTCACACCAAGAGTTCACTACACACTGTTAGAAGTTTAAGAGTCCTATGATAAGTCACTAATTTTCTATAGCAGAAGACTATAAACCATAGTGTGTTTATCTAGGATGCTATAGGTAGAATTATAATTTTCTTAAAACTAAATATAGATATATTCAGAAATGGCACACTGAAAAATTGAAGTAGTTTTGAGTTATTGGTAAAGGTGATTTAGTTTAATTTTCTTTGCTATATCACCAAGCTACATGCATTCAGATTTGCACATATTTTCTGGATCTTTTTAAAGACCCAAGCAGTTGGGGTCCTTGACATGTTACATTCATTAAGAACCTCAGAAAATGCAAAGTGCCATTTAATCAGTTTGCACAAATTTCAAAAAAAAATAAACCAGGTAAATTTCCTGGCAGAACTGCTGTGTTAGCTTCGCGTTGCGACTGTAACAAATTCTCACAAACACAGAAGCTGCAAACAACGCAGATTCTTTCTCCTTCAGTTCTGTGGATTAAACATCTGACATGAGATGTAAGGGGGCTAAAATCAAGGGTTGCCTGCCTTCCTGGAGACTCTAGAGGAGAATCTGTTTTCTTGCTTTTTCCAGCTTCTGTCTGTGATCTTGGGCTTGTGGCCCTCTCCTCTGTTTTCAAAGGCAGCCGGGAGGTGAAGATTCTTTCAAGTCATGTTACTCTGACATGGGCACATCCACCTCGCCCTCCCACTGGTACGGATGCTCCTGGTGACACTGGGTCCACCCAGACAGCCCAAGCAAACTCTCCACTTCAGGATTCTTAATCACATTCGTGACGCTCCCTTGGTGTACGAGGGCACACACTCCCAGAGTGGCTGCTGGCAGCTATTTTCTCATTTAAGTCTTCCTCTCGCCAATGCCCGTTACAAGTTGGACCTCAGTCCCGCCAACTCGGAGCTTGATTATAAATTCCTAGTTTTAACTTAACATATATCCACTGTGTTATGGAGCTCTTGGAACATTAAGGATCACTTTGACCTCGTCCCCGTGTCACTATTCTGGATAAGCCAAGTGGACATCCATCTCTGCTGATAACTTCATGCATCAGAGTTCTAAGAGCCTCTCCGAATTCTTCTGTCCTGTTAAAGAGGCGGCAAAATCTGAGACTCATTCCTTTGGGCATCTGTTTTGAAAACATCAGCTCAAATTTGGCTCATTTAAAAATGAGAAGACAACCAACAACAACAACAAAAAAAAACGCCCTCAATTCACTGAAAAAGTTTTTACATCCATCTGAGAGGGGACAGTCCCTTCTCTGCTTCAGCATTCAACTGAGTTCTGAGAGAAAATGATTGGCGGTCAGGGAAATTGTTTTTGCTCCACTGAGGGTCTTAGCCCTCATGCCCGTGAACAGGTCTGTGTGGAAAACCATAAAGCAGAGATATGACCAGAAGGGAGCAACAAGATCCTGTGGTTGGGGCTGGATAAGCTCACCCAAACGGTGGCCTTTCAGAATTAGTGTTTCATTTGTAAAATAAAGATCTGAGTCTTGTAGTTGTCCAAAGAACCCCCATGAAAAGAAGAATTGGGCATCTGCTTTGTGTACTCCTCTCACAAGAGGGGCTACCCTGCTTTCCTACCTAATCCCCATTGCTTGTCTTCGCACAATCATTAGAAGCTTATAATAGAAATAGTTTTGTCTGTATGTAGTGGAAAACACCAGTTTAAACAGGATGTTGGAGATCATGATGGCTGACCCAGAACACAGGCCGGCACAGACTTGAAAGCAGGAGTGTTTCATTCACAAAGGTTTCCTGGGCCCGGCTCCCTCTCAGCCTAAACACAGTCACGCACAGCCTGGCCCGGAAGCTCCCACGCTGCTTCCAGAGGGGAGGAGGCCGAGCTGCCGTCTCCGTGGATGGCAGCCACGGGCAGGACTGGGAGCAATTACCGGCTGAAGAGCGTGTTCCTCTGCAGAGGAGCCTTTCTGCCGGCCCCTCCCCGAGCAGAGCAGCACGTGGAAAGGAGCCCAGGCTGTCCCACGCCCACTTGTTTTCTTTCCCTTCAGTGGGACAGTTTCAACTGATTTTGATTACCCTGGCGCCAAATAAATGAAAACATTTCATAGACATATAATCATCCATCACTGTGAAGAAAGGAAAAATGTTTCATGTTCAGTATGTTTATAAATACACTTAATGAAAAAAGGACAGTGCTGTCTTTCCTACCACCACATTGCTGCTGCTGTTGGCCAGATAGCCCCGCTCCGGGTCAGCCCGGAGCCCCTGCCGAAATCCCTCAGCCATTTTGCTGACAGCTGATGGTGCTCAAGGAAGTCAAGATGAAGGACCTCCCCTCCGAGGCCACCTTCTAATCTCCAGCTCCTTTCCCGAGGCAGGGGCAGGATGAGGAGCCAGCAAAAGGTAAGTGGCTTACAAATCAGGAAAACAAAAGCCAGGAGTTGTTTCCATCTGGCGAAGGCAGCCCCAGCGCAGCAGTACCATTTCAAAGAATTAATGATCGCACGGGTAGTACGCGCCATGCCCCTCGCCTGGGGTTTGGTTTAAATGAATGACAGGTGGCGCTTCATAGCGTGTGTTGGTTATATCGATGCCAAGAAGAGGGAGGAAAAAATACGTATTGTTGGTCTGCACATCTCATCTTTGTACATGCCTTGTATCATGCCATTTAAGGTAATTTTGAGTTGGGAATTTAAACATGCACTGAAAAGTCTTTTGGAGAATGAAATCAAAAGCAACAAATTCACTTTGACATTTCTCTTATCCTGGCGAGGTCTTTTAATTTTGGATCCTACATGTTTTAGGCACAATAAATATCCACAGATTTGTCTCAGAGGCATTAGTTGACGATAAGAATTCTGTATATATTGTCAAAAGGCATGTACTCCCTCCAACACAAATTCAAGCGATTTGGGCCCCTTATTCCCTAAGTGTCATTTCTCACAATGTGCTAAATATTTGTATTCACATTTGAATAGAAAGTAGAGCCAAACCACTGGGCAAGAGACCTGTTTTAAGTCATTTATGTGAAATACATCTCCATTTGAATCACAAGGAGTTCTGTAAGAGGAAAGAAATGCACCCATTCGAATCCATCAGTCCAGCATCCACTCAGTATCATCAGAGAACATTGCTCATTTCCATGTGGGCTGCAGAACCAACCCAGGCAGCAGTAGAGATAGAAGGCCCCAAAGAACTGTGGCATCATGAAATTTGGAAAAGAAGTTGTGACTATTTTCAGATGCAGAAGTTGGGTTTTCAGTGAGCCACTCTCCTTTGGGTGTGGGAGCCACCCCAGAGCAGGAAGAAGAGCTGGCCTTCCAGGAGCTCAGTTTGATAGCACTGTGTCTACAACCTCTACATTCAAGCAGGGTCCTGTGATGCCTTCTCTACTATAGAAAACCTTCTCTGATCCTCAGGATGCATCAGACCTGATCCAGGGATGCGGGGAGAAAAATGTTGTTTCTATGGATTTATACATTCTCTGAAGATACTATTCAGAATCTATCAAATTAGTGAGGGGAGTTGCAGGCAAGATCCCAACCTCATGTGAAATAACAGCAACGATGGTTCACATTTGCACTCCAAACTTTAGAGGCTGTCAGAGGAGAGAAGACTATAGCTGTCATCCAGGGTGGTACACAATAGTAATTGCATGAGCGGTTAAGAAGTGGCAGAGTATTTGGAGGAAAGAAAGCTCCGCTGGTCATTTGGAATTGCTTCACAGACGATGCAGTGAACTCATAAGTCCCGCCCACCCTGGATTGAATAAGACCTAAAGTGACCTAAATGCACCCTCCCTTTTATAGAGACATGGACAAATGCAGGCCCAGGCTTGGTCCACTTACAAGGATAATACCCATCAAAAATGCTTTTTAAATCTCCAAAGGGAATGCATGACCCCTTTGTAGTATAATTGAACACCTTATAAATAGTGTGTATTGTGGAGACAAAAGACAATAAAATTGGGGAGCTACCTCCTACGAACCCTCTGAACTTTAAAAAAAAACACTTCTATTAATCTCAGGTAAATGATCCCAGTGCTGATCTACAAAGCGTGTGAGATTTGAATTCCTGTCAAAACAAATCCCCTCTTTCCTATCTTAGTTGATTCTTGGATTAAGAATGAAAGCAAAAAGGAAAGGAAAGGATGTGGAATAGTTTGAACAGGATAATACAATGACAGCTTGGGCAGAATTTGGAGCTAGTCTGCCTGTGTTGGAAACTGTGGCTTTCCCACTTTCTTTCTGTGTGGCTTGGGAAATGACTTGGCCTCAATATGTCTCAGTTTTCTCATCTGCAAAATGGGGATAAAAACAGTGTCATGAGAAGTAAATCAGGTAGTCTGTGTAAGGTACTTGGGAGGGGGCAGCCAATGATAGCTGCTATATAATTAGTGAACTCTTAATGTGTTCCATTGTGGATGAAGTCAACATTAAGTGTTTTCCTGTCACTTACTAATCCTGTCTTATTTTCTTTTTGAAAAGGAAGTATTTTCAAGTTATCAAAAGCCATTAATTTAAAGATGAGTGTGGTAGTATGTGCCTGTAATCCCTGCATCTGCGAGGCTTAGGCAGGAGGATTGCTAAGTCTGAGTTCAGCCTGGGCAGTTTAATAATTTAACAGGACCTTGTCTCGAAATAAAAAACCAAATAAAAAGAGATACTGTAGCTCAGTGAGAAGTTCTTGGGTTTACACACAAATCATCATTTTGATAATTATAATAAATAGGACATTCTTTTTTCCCTCTTTCTGTTCATGTAAAGAAACACCTTCCAAGTGAAAATATGTCACTAGACGAGGAAGAAGTATTTCTTATTATTATCATTTTATATCTTTTCTTAAAGTCTAGCTCCTAATTTGGTTGAGATATGAAACTCTATTTGTCT
>PVJO010001920.1:0-63777 GCA_004026905.1 Hystrix cristata
CAATGAGGATTTTTGGCTTCTTTGTCAAAGATGAGGTATTTGAGTGTGCCTGGGGTTATTTCTGCATCCTCCAACCTAAAGTGGTGAGTTTTAAATGTCAGGCTCCTGGTAAAACCACTGGAGAGGGGCAGTACCGGAACTCAGTCTCAGTCTTCTGACTCTTAAGGGTCCAGTGCTCTTTTTAATAATAACATCAGATGTGGTAGGAGTTAAATAATGCCACAGTGAAAGTTAAATTCTAATCTTGAGGCAGTGCTTGCTGAAATTGAAATGACCATATCTTTATAAATTTTGAAAGTTGTATAAGAGCTTTGCTTTGTAACTTGGGTATACTGGGTGTGAAGTGCTATAATTTGCTTGGTTTCTTTGTGGGGGGTTGTTTTGTTT
This sequence comes from Hystrix cristata, assembly GCA_004026905.1. Classification (NCBI taxonomy): domain Eukaryota; kingdom Metazoa; phylum Chordata; class Mammalia; order Rodentia; family Hystricidae; genus Hystrix; species Hystrix cristata. The sequence goes on from PVJO010001920.1 coordinate 388, forward strand.
TGAGTAGGGTCTCACCATGTAGTTCAGGTTGGCTTTGAACTCACTATGTAACCTATGTTGGCCTCAAACTCAGTGATCCTCTTGCCTCAGCCTTCCAAGTGCTGGGTTTATAGGTGTGCACCACCATGCCCAGCTTGTTTTGTTTTTTTGAGACACGATCTTGGTAAGTAGTTCTGGCCTAGCCTTGCATTCCCTATGTAGTCTAGGCTGACCTTGAACTCAAGCTCCCTCTGCCCCAGCTCTGGAGTGTTGGGCTTACAGACATGTGCCTCCTTGCCTGGCAACTGCTATAATTTAGACAATGATGTTCGATGACCAAGACTGATTATTATGGCAAAGGTGCAACAGTATTTGCCAATCTGGCATTAAATTTTCTTCTGACAAATGTATTAAAATAATTCCATCATTTGTTGTAAACCAAAGAAGACTGCTTTCAGTTAAAATCAGTAAGGATTTATGACCTTTTACTGTGCTTGTGTTCTGTGGCTATAAAGAATGCTTTCAAAGTCAAATAGGTTCTCTTATTACCTTGGTTTGAAAAAAGGAATTAATTTGGAGTGCTTTTGTAATTGGGTTCTGCAAATCCTAGGTTTAGATATAAACTTATATTTGTGTTCATAGGGGTATATTTCACGATCAGGGGTAATGAGAAGACTAGAGCAGATGGCTGAATTATTGGAGCACTCTAGAGTCAATTTTATACTTTTCAGAGGCCTAACATGCTTGTTTCTGCTATTAGTTGGTTTTTTAATGTTTTCAAGGAATAAGAATTCACATAATGGAAATTCACTTGGTAAACGCTTACTTCTTCAAAATGAATTTGAACACTACCTTCCTTTAAAACTGTCATGTTTCCTAGCAAGACTGAGATGTTTCCTTTGCTCTACATCTTGTATATCTTGAATATGTCTCTGACATGGCACTAGTGATAGTATATTTTAATTTATTGAATTTATCTTCTCTTAATAGTGAACAACTTGGGCTGGGGATTTAGCTTAGTGGTTAGAGTGCTTGTCTAGCAAGTGCAAGGCCCTGAGTTTGATTCCCAGCACAAAAAAAAAATTAGTGAACAACTCAAGGGCCAGGGCCAGGTTTTTTCACTTGTATCCCCCAACTTTTACCAAGGTTGGTCAGAGGGTGTGGTAAAGTTGTTTATATTGCAGCAAAGGAATTTTCCTTAGTTTGGTAACTAAAGTAGGAAGTGATATACCGGATATAAGTGGGTTTTAGTAATATAAATAAAAATGGGTTAGTACTGTGTCCTTTGATTTTTATTACTTGTACATCTTTTTTCCTGTTAATTTTTTTTTTTCCTGTACTTACAGTTTGTAAAAATGGAGTTTCAAGCAGTAGTGATGGCAGTTGGTGGGGGCTCTCGGATGACAGACCTGACTTCCAGCATTCCCAAACCTTTGCTTCCAGTTGGGAACAAACCTTTAATTTGGTACCCATTGAACCTGCTTGAGCGTGTTGGATTTGAAGGTGAGCTATGACAATGAGGTGGACTCATAAAACTTCTAGGGTGTTTGATCTCAAGGATTTGTCAGCATTATGAGAGTAAAACAGGATAGATGAGAGGAGATTGGCATCATTAAATTAGGAACATAGGTGTAGTCTGTCACTATGTGAAAAGGCCTGAGAAGATAGTGCTAGTGGCCGGGTGTGGTGGTGCATCCCTGTAATCCCAGCACTCAGGAGGCTGAGGCAGGAGGATCACTGTGAGTTCAAGGCTAGCTCGGGCTACATAATGAGTTCAAGGCCATCCTGAACTACAAAGCAAGACTCTGTCTCAGAAAAAAAGAAGCATAGTGCTAGTGCTGTTACAGAGCTGACCTCCATAATAATCCAACATGAACCTTGTAAGGATATCAGAAAGGACAGATTGGGAATCTAAGTGCCTCATAATTGATTGTTGCTGAGACTCTACTATGTGCTAGATAATAAGACTGAGATCACAGAATTGAAAAGACAGCTCAGGCCTTGAGTTCCAGAACCTTAAAGTCTAGTAGAAAGAGTTCTTTAGTTTTTGTTAGAGTGGCTAAATAGATGATGTTTCTATTAAGTAGGAAAAAAAATGTGGGACAAGTTAAAGGTTTGAACAAAGATAATGATCTCAGCTTTGGCCCATTGAGTTTGAAGTATCCTGTAGTTAGGTAGAATAAATGAGAATACCAGCTAGATTTAACAGATGAGGGTGGCAGATTCTGGGGCCTAGTTTTCTGATCCAGTGTTCATTCCACTATGAGAGTTGCCTTTTGAAACAGACCTATCTATAGTCATTTCTGTGCGGTAGTGTATGTGACGTTGGTGTCGAGATATATTTTATTTTTTTTAGACAGGGTTTCACTATGTAGTTTAGGTCAGTTTTACTGTACTACCATCACTTCATCCACTGTACCTACAGTGTCCTCTCCAACCTGTGAAAATCTCACCTTCTCTTCAGAATCCCAAACAGCATTATTCACTGTGTCCTCTGTTCTGTTATGCTTCATTTCTCTGTCTTAGTATCTCCCAAGACTACTTTATACTATATTTAATAGCATAGGAGACTTTGTGATCTCCCTAAATCAATCTTTATTTAGAGAGCAGAGACTCTCCCTAAATCAATCTTTATAATATCAGCATTTTCCACACCAGTATGTACTAGGGAAATTTTTGTTGAATCCAAATGCATGGCCTACTTTATGAAGTTTCCTTAGCTAAACATTTCCATGTCTGATGTCTCCATGTTATGTATCTTGAAAATGGAAACTATATTGATATCTTTTCTGAATTCTTGGTGCTTATTTTTCCTTATATATATTACATATATTAGTATTTGTTGGATGAATTAGTGACTAAACTGGAGAGAGGAAGGAAGAAGGAAGAAAAAAAAAGAAAGTTAAATGATTTGAAAGGGAGAAAGAAAGAGGAGAAGAGAAAGTAGACAAGAAAAAATGATGGCAGTGAAAGGGAGGGATCTGGAGCACTGTCACGGAACAAGTGGGAATTATTAGAGGGATGCTAACATCAGAATTCAGGCTCAGTGACATTATCTCACTGCAAACTCATGGCAAAACGCCAGGTTTTCTGACTTTAGTTGAAAGCTAAATAGATAAGATAAAAATATGTTACTGGAAATTTGCCTCCTTTACATTCCTTGTGATCAGCAGTGAAACAGTAGTTGCTACTTGATAGGAAGTAGCGATAACTTGTTTGTACTGACTGAAGATTTAAAATGTGATCCTATTTGTATGTTTTGTGGAATGGCCTTATGAATTCTTTACATCCACTTAAAAGTGTTGTGTAAAATATTAGTGTAGATGCTAATCATGCAGACCTGAGTTTTCTTTGTACTATTGATTTACTAGTTGGGTCATCCTGAGTAAAGATAGTGTCTTTTGGGCCGAAGTTCTTCTTTTTTGGGGGGTGGTAGTGCTGGGAATCTAACTTGGGGCCTTGCGTTTGCTAGGCAAATACTCTACCATTGGAGCTAAATCTCCAACCCCAGGTCTTCATTTTTTTAACATTTGATTTGTTTATTTTTATAGGTATATGTTTATAATATATAATAATCACATTTGTCATGGGGAGTTGGTAGGTGTACATAATACATCTTAATTCATTTTTTTCATTCCCTCCCACTCTTGCCATCTCTTAGTACCCTTCCCTTTTTTTTTTTTTTTTTTTTTCGGTGCTGGGGATTTAACTCAGGGCCTTGTGCTTGCAAGGCAAGCACTCTAATCACTGAGCTAAATCCCCAGCCCCTACCCTTCCCTTTTGCAAAAGATCTGTCTTCCTATTTCCTATTATCTATCTTATTTTGCTCCTTATTTATATTTTGGGTTTTTCATTTAAGAGAAACTATGCAGTATTTAAACTTATACATCTCATTTATTTCACTTAACATTATGGTCTCAAGGTGCATCCATTTTCCAACAAATGACTCAAATTTTGCCTTCTTTATGGCAGACTAATACTCCATTGTGCATAAATGCATTTTTAATCCATTTTATTTATCCATTTAACTGTTGATGGACAGATAGGCCACTTCCATGATTCAACTATTATGAGTTGTGCAGCTATAAACATGAATATGAATATATCACTGTAATAGGATGTTTTTAACTCTCTTGGGAGAATATCTAGAAGAGAAATAGCTGGGTTGAATGGAATTTCTATTTTTAGTTTTTTGAGGAATCTCCATACTGATTTCTATAGTGGTTGTACTAGTTTACATGTCTACCAACCATGTAGAAAGGGTTCCTTTTTCCTCATAGTCTCTCCAGCATTTGTTATTATTTGATTTCTTGATGATAACATTCTTTCTGGAGTAAGGTGGAATCTCAGTCAGTGTTGTTTTAATTTGCCAGCTAATGGCCAGTGATGTTGAACCTTTATTGGCCATTTGTATGTCTTCTGAGAAGTGTCTGTCCATTTCAGTTGCCCGTTTTTTATTTGGTTTGGTTTGGTTTTTTTATACCAGGCTGGCCTCAAACTTGCAGTCATCTTCTTGCCTCAGCCTCCTGAGTGGTGAGATTACAGGTGTGCATCACCATGCCTGACTTCAATTGCCCATTTTTTAATTGAATTTTTATTGGGGGATTTTTTTTTTTAAACTTTTAAAACATTTTACTTTTTGTATTTTTTATTTTTTTTTTTTTTTTTACTTTTTGTTTTTGTGACAGGGTCTCAATGTGCAATTTGGGCTGACCTTGAATTCACTATGTAGCCCAGTTTGTCCTCAAACTCATGACAACCTTTCTTCCTTAGCCTCTCAAGTGCTGAGACTACAGATGTGTGCCACCACGCCCAGCTGACTTTTTGTTTTTGTTTTTGTTCTTTATATATTCTAAATGTTAGTCCTCTATCTGAGGAATAGCTGACAAAATTTTTTTCCCATTCAGTATGTTGTCACTTCACTCTGTTGGTTGTTTCCTTTGCTGTGCAGAAGCTTTTTAATTTGATGTGATCTCATTTGTTGATTCTTGGTACTACTTCTTGTGCATGGGATTCTGTTTAGAAAGGCCTTGCCTATGCCTATGTCTTCAAGAGTTTTACCTAATTTACCCTACAGCAGATTAAGTATCTCTGTTTTAACATTTAGATCTTTGATCCATTTTTATTTTAATTTAGTACCTGGTGAGAGATATGGGTCTAGATTAAATCTATGTGTGGATAGCCAGTATTCCTGGCACTGTTTGTTAAAAAGCTGTCTTTCCTCCCGCATATGTTTTTGGTCCCTTTGTCAGAGACCAGAGAGCTGAATATGCCTGGAGTTGTTTCTGCACCCTGCGTTCTGTTCCATTGATCCACACATCAGTTTTTGTGATAATATCTGCTGTTTTTTAAATCACTATAGCTTTATAGTATAACGTGAAGCCAGAGATTGTGATGCTTTTGTTGTTCAGGATTGCTTTTGGTATTCTGAGTTTCTGAGAATTGTTTTCTCTAGTTCCCTAAAGAATGGTGTTGGCATTTTGATTGGTATTGCATTAAATCTGTATATCAGTTTTGAAAGTATGGCCACTGCTATGGCTTGTGTCTACATGTCCCCACAAAGCCTCATGCAGTCATAGGTGGGTCTTTTTGGAGCTGGCTAGATCTATGGTGTGTGGTGCTGGAATCAAGGATGTGATGCTGGGATTGATTCATGGTGTGATGCTATGATTAAGGGTGTGAGTGTAGTTTGAATAAAATATAAGAGACGCAAAGAGGACTGCTGTTTCAGTTGCTTGCCACTTGTAGCGTGCTATTTGCTGCCTTTTGCCTTCTGCCTACCATGAACTCTTTCTCCTCTGATGTCCCTCTGCCATGCCACCCTGCTTTGGAGACAGCCAACTATAAGCTGAAATCTCTATAGTGAGCCAAATAAACCTTTCCTCCTTTAACTTTGGGCATCAGATATTTTGTCTTGGCAAGAAAAGTAACTAAGACAGCCATTTTGATGATATTGGTTCTACCAATCCAGGAACAAGGGATATCGTTCCATTTTTCTATTATCTTCTTCGGTCTTTGTCAGAGTACTGTAGTTTTCATTGTAGAGGTCTTCCACTTTCTTGGTTAGGTTAATTGCAAGTATTTAAGCTTTCTTGATGCTATTATAAATGGTGTTGTTTTCCTAATTTTTTTCTTGGTGAGTTCATTATTAGTATATAGGAACACTACTGATTTTTTTTTTTTTTGAGGGCTGGGGATTGAACTCAGGGCCTTGCACTTGCTAGGCAAGTGCTCTACCACTAAGCCAAATCACCAACCCCAGGAACACTATTGATTTTTGTGTGCTGATTTTGAATCCTGCTATATTACTGAATTTAATTATTAATTCTAGGAGTCTTTTGGTGGAATTTTTTTTTTTTTTTTTTGCAGGAGGAGTGCTGGGGATTGTACTCAGGGCCTTGCATTTGCTACACAGGCACTCTACCACTTGAGCTAAATCCCCAACCCCTTGGTAAAATTTTCTGGATCATCTGCAAATGATAATTTGACTTCATCCCTACATATGTCCCTTTTATTTCTTTCTCTTGCCTGATTGCTCTGGCTAATGTTTCGAGTACTGTTATTGAACAGGAGCATTGATAGTGGACATCCTTGTCTTATTTTAGAGGGGAAGCTTTCCACTTTTCCCCATTTAATATGATGTTTGCTGTTTGTCATAAGGCCCTTTTTTCTTTCTTTCTTTTTGGTTTTTTGAGACAGGGTCTTGATATGCAGTCCAGGCTGGCCTTTGAACTCATGGCAATCCTCCTGCCTCAGCCTCACAAGTGTTGAGACTACAGGCATGTACCACCATGCCTGGCCAAAATAAAGTCCTTCTATACCTTAATTTCTTCAGGAATTTTTATCATGAATGGATGTTGAGCTTTATCAAAGGGTATTCTGTATCTAATGAGATAATCATGTGGTTTTTTTGTTTGTTTTTGGGTACTGGAGTGATCATGTGGTTTTTAATCCTTGCTTCTGTTTATGTGATGTATTACATGTATTGATTTGCACATGTTGAGAAATGCTTGCATCCCTGGGATGAAGCCTACTACCTCACAATGTATGATCTTTTTAGTGATTTGTTGCTTTCTGTTTGCCAGTATCTTGTTAAGGTCTTTTTTAAAATCTGCGTTCATTAAAGAGATTGGCCCCTACTTTTTTTTTTCAGTTGAGTCTTTGTCAGGTTTTGAAATAAAATTAATATTAGTTTCCAGTAATGAATTTGGCAATATCTCTTCCTCTTCAATTTCATTAAAGAGTTTGTGGAGTGTTGGTGTTAGATTGTCTCTGATGTTCTTGTAGAATTCATTGGCATATCCTTCAGGTCCTGAGCTTTTCTTAGTTGGTAGGGTTTTTATATCTTTTCAGGGTTTTTATATCTTTGGTTCAGTTATGCTAATTGATATTCATCTATCTGTTTCTTCTGGATTCTCCAGTTTATCAGAGTACATTTTCTCAAAGTAGTCACTAATAATCTGGATTTCAGCAGGGTACCTTGTACTTTTGCCTTTTCCATTTCTAATTGCATTGATTGGGTCTTTGCTTTTTTGGTAAGATTGCCTAAGAGTTTGTCTATTTTGTTTGTTCTTTTAAAGAACCATCTCTTCAATTCCTTGATTCTTTGAATTGTTTTTTTAGTCTCAATTTCATTCATTTGTGCTCTGATCTTTATAATTTCCTTTTCTGTACTGACTTTGGATTTGGATTGTTCTTGTTTTTGTAGAACCTTGAGGTGTATCATTATGTTATTTGTTTGGGCTTGCTCTGTTTTTTGAAGTGGGCATTCATAGGTATAAACTTCCCTCCTAGGACTGCTTTTATTATATCCCATGAGTTCTGGTGTGTTGTGCTGGCATTATTATTTGATTCTTGGAACTAATTTTGTCATTGATATTTTCTGTGATCCATTGATTATTCAGAGTGTATTGTTTAATTTCCATGTGTTTGCATAATTTCTGTGATGTCTTGTGCTGTTGATTTCTAGTCTCATCGTACTGTGACCTGATAATATGCATGATATATTTCAATTCTTTTTCATTTACTTAAGCATGCTTTATTAGTTAGTATATGGTTTATTTTAGAGAAAGTTCCATGTGCTGCTGAGTAGAATGTATTCTGTTATTGGGTGAAATACTCTGTAGATACCTATTAAGTCCATTTGTTCAAAGGTTTTACTCAATTCTGATATTTCTTTGTTGACTTTTTTTTGTCTCGTTGATCTATTTGTGATAGTGGGTTATTGAGGTCCCGCACTATAACCGTGTTGATGTTCATTTGCTCTTTTATGTCCAGTACTATTTTATGAAGCTGTATGTGCCTGTGTTTGGTGCATATATAATTGTTATCTCTTTCTGCTGAATTGTTCCTTTAACCTTCTTTGCCTCTTCTGATCAGTTTTGGCTTGAAGCCACTTTGTCTTAAAAATAGGATAACTACTCCTGCTTGTTTTGGGGTTCTGGTTGCATAGAATGTCATTTTCCATCGTTTGATTTTTAGTCTGTGGTTTTTTGTTTTTTGGGTTTTTTTTATTAAATGTGTTTCTTTTTTTTAAATAAAAAATGAAGGTGAGGGGTTGGGAATTTAGCTCAGTGGTTAGAGTGCTTGCCTAGCAAGCGCAAGGCCCTGAGTTCAATCCCCAGCACCAAAAAAAAAAAAAAAAAAAAAAAATGAAGGTGGGAAAAGGGAGAAGGGAGAGAGAACAGAACAGACATGGCAGGCAGCTACTCTGAACGAGTAAGGAGTATTATTTGAAAATGAGTAACTTTAAATGCGTTTCTTGTATACAGCATATCATTAGATTTTGTTTCTTGTTGTATTCTGCCAGTCTTTTGATTGAGGAATTGACATCATTCACATTCAGAGTTATTACTAAAAGGTATTGACTTGTTCCTGGTATTGCATTATTTTCTTCTTGCTAGTTTCCTTTCTTACCCCTTCTGCTTAACTGCTCACCCTGTCTGGTATATTCATTCTATTACACTTTTTGCCATTGTTGGCTGTATTGTCTTTTTCTAGGATATCCTTGAGAATTTTGGAGTGTTAGTTTGGTGGTCATAAAATTTTTAAGGTGCTCTTTGTCATGAAAATACCTTACTTCTTTTTGAAAGATAGTTATGTAGGATATATCAGTCTGGGTTGGAAGTTGCTTTCTTTTAGGACTTGAAACACTTCATACCAAGCTTTCCTGGACTTCAAGGCTTGTATTGAGAAGTCTGCTATAATTTTGATGGGTTTGCCTTCATAAGTGATTCATTGACATCTTTAAGATTCTGTCCTTGTATTTAATTTTTGGGATATTGACTGTGATGTATTATGGAGAAGTTATTTTTTGATCACAGCTATTTGGAGTTTATGTGCCTCACTTATCTGTATAGCTAATTCTTTTTCCATGTTTTGAGAGTTTTCTTCTATTTCAGTATCTGGCCCTGCTTGTCTAAGGGATGAAAACGAACTTGTGTTGGCTGGGTTTTTTTGTTTGTTTGTTTCGTTTTTTTGGTGCCAGGGATCAAACTCATGTCCTTGCGCTTGCTGGCAAGCACTCTAACCACTGAGCTAAATCCCCAGTCTTTTTCTATTTCAGTAAACAGGTTTTTAAAGCCATTTGTGTTGTCTTCTGATTTTTCAACTAATTTCAGTTAATCTTAGTCTTTTGCATCATCTAGGAGCTATTGGATTCATTTTTCATGTTCTCTTGTTTTTACGGCATCTCTGAGTAATTGGTTACTGACATCAGTCTTGTCTTCTAGTTTTCACTTAGTCCTCACATTGTCATTTCTGCTCTCCATACTCTGAATGGAGTTTTACTTTTTTTTTTTTCTTTTGAGACAGAGCCTTGCTGTGTAGTCCAGGCCAGCCTTGAACTTACTGTATAGCCCAGGTTGGCTTTAAACTCATGGCAGTCCTCCTGCCTCAGCCCCCATGAGGCATGCACCACCATGCCTGGCTTCATCTTTTTAAAAATCTTTTATATTTTTGAATAATTCAGCTGTGTGGCTTTTGACTTCCACCCCCTTGATGTTCCCATTGGGGGAGTTGGGAGTTTTTGGAGGCATTTTGTTGCCTTTTCTTATGTTTCTATTGTCATTGCTGGTTTGGAAATGTCTTTAGTTTTTGACTGCTTTTCAGTGTTATACTCTGGCAGTGGCTAACTATAGGCTTTCACCTCTCTCCCAAGATCTGACCACTTCCATTAATTGAAATGTAATTGTGCCAGCACCCAGTTCTCTGGGAATGGACTACAGTATTGTTAATACCCCAAAGGCAATCCAGATATTGGCATGCAGAGAAAACCTATTAATAGCAAGAACAATGCCACCCTGGCAATAGGAACTAAACCAGCAGCAATGTAAGTGTCAAAGACATACTGGATATTGACATACCATAAAAACCACCATACTGGATATTGACATACCATAATATACCACCTTTAACTATAAGGAAAAAAGGAGTATAATTGTACTGAAGACATAAGACAAACCAAATATTGACATACAGTAAATATCTACTAAATGCAAAAAGTATACCTTACTAACAATCAATAATAATAAAAAAAACAGTAATAGCATAGAGTTGACTATGTAAAGACTAATAAAGCTTAATGGTTATCCTAGTAAAGATAGAGGGGATGGGAAACAGGAGAATGAAAGAAGAAAAATTGAAAAATTAAGCAATGGAAGATGAGAAGGAAGAGAGAAAAATAAAAGATTTTATTAAGGAGTAAAAGGGACCTGGGTATAGTGGCACACACCTGTAATCCCAGCATTTGGAAGGCTGAGGCAGGAGGATCACCACAAGTTCAAGGCCAGCCTGGGCTACATAGTAAGTTCAAGGCCAGTCTGAACTACCTATCTAGATCCTGTCTCAAAAAACTAAAAATGCCAACCCTCCCCAAAAAAAGGAATAAAGGGAAATTAATACAATTAGATAAAAGTAGCAGAAAAGAATAAAGAAGAAAATAGAAAAATATAAGAATTTTAAAAAGAAAAAACTAGAAAAGGAAAAACCCTAAACTCCAGAAAACCAATGAAGAAGAAAGAAGGAAGAGAAAGGAACCCCCCAAAAAATTCCTTTGTATTTTTAAATGAGTGGTTTCTTTCCAGAATCTGCTGTTTTGGAATCCAGCAAGTCACAATTTTCTCTTCCTAGCTTTACAGCTTGTGGGTCTGTGAGGTGCCCCCCCCCCTTTTTTGTGTGAGATGCCCCTTGTTCCAGAGGTCCCTCTGTCTGTTAACCCCAGGCTGTGGTAACTGTCCAAGCCGAGGGGTATTCTTCCTGATTTTGGTAGATGTGGAAAGCAATCAGACCTAATCTGGGCTGGGTATAAGCAGCAGGGCAAGGGTTCAGCAGCAACCTGCAGGGTTCTGCAGGTTTCAGACCCAGCTGCCATTGAAAGCCACACACACCAGCCTGGCTTTTTACTGTGGAAATCAGGGCCCTGTGTCCTTGCCAACCTGCACTTAAACTTCTCAATGGTTCTATGTCCAGCCCACTCCAGTATGTAACTATCTCCTGTGGCTGTCTCTTACCCAGTCACTGTGGAAGGTTAACACTGGGAACCCTGAAGTTTTTCTGTGGCTCAGTCTTTAAATAATCGGCCCCTTCCCAAAATAACTCTTGATTAAACATTTTGGCAACATGGCAGATACTGCACTGGATTTCTTCTCCAACTCTATAGTCTGCCATGTAGAAGGAGTTATTTTTAGAGTAAAACCCCACACTGTTTTTGCAGTTTACTGTAGCCATGGACTTTTCTTAGGATTAGCACTGCTCGGCCCAGAGGCTTAGTTCGCATCTGTAAAACTAAGTTCCCCTCCCTGGGAGCCAGGGTGAGCTTCTAGACTGCTTCATTTGTTTCCTTGTATTGGGCTCCTTTTCTCCAGCTTCTCTGTAGTTTCTAATTTTCCTTTCAGTTCCCTCCCAATTCCCAGAGATCTACTTCTGTTTTTCACTTTACCAAGTGGTTATTTTCCAGGTGTCTGGTTTCTGGGTCCTAGAGAGGCTGCACTTTGCTGATTGCTACTCCACCATTGTGGTTTCCTCCGAGTTCCTCATTTTTAAAGTGAGATTGTTTAAAAATTAATTGGGAGAGGGGCTGGGGATTTAGCTCAGTGATTAGAGTGCTTGCCTTGCAAGCACAAGGGCCTGAGTTCGATCCCCAGCACCACAAAAAAAAAAAAAGAAAAAGAAAAAAAAATTAATTGGGAGAATATAAAGCACATTGAAAAGGCTCAATAATATTATCAATTTTTATTACAGATAGAAACAACACATTCAATAGAAATAGTGAAACCATTGTCTAAATGAGTGAATTTTTGCATTTTTCCTTCTTTTTTTTCCCTCACGCTGTAGAAGTCATTGTGGTTACAACCAAGGATGTCCAAAAGGCTCTAAGTGCAGAATTCAAGATGAAAATGAAGCCAGATATTGTGTGCATCCCTGATGAAGCTGACATGGGAACTGCAGATTCTTTGCGCTACATATATCCAAAACTTAAGGTAAAATGCTATTTCTTGACTTTTATTGTTTATTGAAGATAAATACTATCTTGTTTTCTCAGTGCATTAGAGTATATAAAACACTTTTAAACATATGTTTTTTTTTTGTTTTTTGGGGGTTTTTTTTGTGGTGCCGGGGATCGAACTCAGGCCCTTGTGCTTGCAAGGCAGGCACTCTAATCACTGAGCTAAATCCCCAGCCCTAACATATGTTTTCTTCAATCACATACATTGTTGCCTGTGTACTCTGAAGCTGCTCTTTGGTTCGAATATTAGTAAACATTTAGACATTCAGTTGTCACAGCCCAAGTCATAATACATCTCTGTGTGTATATATATAAAAAGAAGCTGGGCATGATAGTGCATACCTGTAATCCCATCACTCAAGAGGCAGAGGCAGGAGAATCGCTTTGAGTTCGAGGCTAGCCTGGGCTACATAGTGAGCTCAAGGCCAGCCTGAATTATATAGTGAGACCTTCCCTCAAAAAACAACAACAAAATGATAGGGCTATAGATATAGCTCAGTGGTAGAGCACTTGATTAGCATATTCAAGGCCCCCATTCACTCCCTAGTACTGGGGGATAAAAAAGAAAGAAAAAAAGAAGAGAAGATATACATCAAAAATACTTCAAAAAAAAAATACTTCAAAAGATTTCATTTACATGAAATTCATGACCAAGCAAAATTAATATGTAGCGATGGAAATTGCCAGCAGTTGACTCTGCAAGTGGCAAATTGACTGGAAAGCAGAAAGGAACTTTTAAAAATTCCACAGATCTCCTATGTGATAATATTTAAAATTTTAGTCTCTTTTGGTTAAGAAACCAGCAAAAGGCTATGCAAAGAACAGTCTTCCCATTGGCTTGGAGCCCGTAAGCTGTGAGGTACCTATCTAGATAGTTCTAAGGTTGATGTCCTTTGGGAAAAATTGTTTCTGTGATGTTGCTATGTTGTTTGAATTAGGGGACAGACTTTCTCCTGCTATTTATGGTTATTACAAACTGACACTAATATTTTCAACCTACTAAAATCAATCTACAATCAATTTATACTAAAAGAGCATAAAGTTAATGCAGATATGTACATTGCCTCATCTTTCCCTTTTACTGGGGAATGATTTGCACAGAATAAAATACACAGATATTAAGTGTACAGTTCAATGAGTTTTGACAAATATATACACCCAGTTACTATTACCTAAATCTAGAACCCCTATAAGTTCTTTTGTGCTTCTTTCTAGTCAGTCAACTAACTGCTGGTCTATTTATACTATCACTATGTATTAATTTTGCTTGTTCATGAACTTTATATAAAGGGAAGCATACAATTCTGGTTTATGTTCAACATATTATTTTTCAGATTCATTCACATTATTGAAAGTATAATTCTTTTTTATTGCTGAATAGTATTCCATTAAATGAAAGTACACTTCATCTGTTCTATTGACAGTCATTTGGGTTATTTCCAATTTGAGCTATTATGGATAAAATTGTTATGAACATTGTCCTGCAAGTCTTTTGTGAAAATATTCTAGGTTACAGGGTTTACTTTCTTAAAAACTACCAGTTTTCCAAAGTGATTTTTCTGTTTTATACTTTCATTAACAGTGTGTAAGAGTAGTATTTGCTTCACTTCTTCAGCAGTTGGTGTTGTCAACATTTTTACTTCAGCCATTCCTAGTGCATGTGTTTGTAGTGGTATTTCATTGTGGTTTTCATTTTCCTAATAACATTGTGGTTTTGACATTTCCCTGGTAGTTATGGTGCTATCTTTGTGTGTGCTCATTGATCATTTTATATCTTCATGAAGCGTCTGTTCAAAGAATTTGCTGATTTTTAAAAATTGGGTGGTTTGACTTTTTGTTATTGTTTATAGGAAGCCTTTTATTTTTTATTTTATTTATTTATTTGAGACAGGGTCTTGCTATAGTTCAGGCTTGCCTTGAACTTACTACCAGGAGTAGCACAGGCTGGCCTCAAACTCACAGTGATCCTCCTGCCTCAGCTTCCTGAGTACCAGGATTACAGGCATGTGCCACTATGCCCAGCTATAGGAATCCTTGATATAATCTACTTGCAGATCTTTTATTTGGATATGTTGTGAATATTTTCTGGCAGTCTTTGGCTGTGTGTGTGTGTGTGTGTGTGTGTGTGTGTGTGTGTGTGTTACTAGGGATTGAACCCAGGGCCTCACTCACACCAGGCAAGCGCTCTACCACTGACCTACATCTCTAGCCCTTCTTATTTTATTTTGAAACAGTGTCACTAAATTGCCTGGGCTGGCGTCAGGCTTTTGTGATCCTCCTTCCTCAGCCTCCCAAGTAGCTAGGATTGCAGGCATGTGCCACTCCACCTGTCTTTGCTTTCTTAATGGTTTCTTCTAATGACCAGAAGTTTTAAATGTTGATGAAATCCAAATTGCTAATTTTTGTTCTTTTTTGACTATTATATTGCCTTTTATGTCCTATGAAATCCTTGCTTATCTAAAGTGTTTGAAGATATTCTTTTATTTTGAGGGTTTTTTCCTTTTTTCTTTTTTTTGT
This sequence comes from Hystrix cristata, assembly GCA_004026905.1. NCBI lineage: Eukaryota > Metazoa > Chordata > Mammalia > Rodentia > Hystricidae > Hystrix > Hystrix cristata. The sequence continues at coordinate 15,389 of PVJO010001920.1, forward strand.
TTGTTTGTTTTTTTGTTTGTTTGAGACAGGGTCTCGTTATATACTTCAGGCTTGCCTTGAACTCACTTGCCCAGGCTGCCCTCAAACTTGCCTGCAGTGATCCTCCTGTCTCAGCCTCCTAAGTGCTGGGATTGCAGCATGTGCCACCACACCCAGCTCAAGATATTCTTTTACTTTACTTCTAAAATGTAAGTTTAGATTTTACATTTAGAAATATGACCTTTCTTGATTCAGTTTTTTGTGGTGTAAGGTAGAGATAAAAGTTTACCTGTTTTGTGTCAGCACCATTTGTTTGGAAGACTTTCCCCCATTGAATTGCACCTGTGTTTTAGTTGAAAATCAGTATCCATAAATGTGTGGTCTATTTCTGTCCTCTCTGTTTGGTTCCACTGGTCTACTCTATTTGTTTATCTTTGCAGTACCACACTGTCTTAATTATTTTAGCTTTATAGTATGCCATGAAATCAGGTAGTCTAAATCTACCAACTTTGTTTTCCTTTTTCTTTTTCATGGTACTGGGAATTAAACCTATAGCCTCATGCATGCTAGGCAAGTGCTCTACCACTGATCAATATTCCCTATCCCTTTCTAAATTTTATTTTGAGACAGGGTCTGGCTAAGTTGCCCAGATTGGCCTTCAACTTCTGCTTTGCCTTCGTGAAGTAGATGATTTAGGCACATGTCACTACACCTGGCTTGTTTTCATTTCCTTCTTCAGATTATCTTGACTATTCTATTTCTAAATTTTAGAGTCAGCTTGTCACTTTCTACAAAAGAGCTTTCTGGGATTTTGATTAGAAGTGCTCGAATGTATAGATTAATGTATGGAGATTTAACATCTTGAATCTTCCAGTCCTTGTACATGAGATACATATATCAGCTCTCCTGTTGCTGGGACACAATCCCCGACACCCACCACTTAAAGGAGAAGTTTAATTTGGGTCACTGTTTCAGAGTGAGCTGTCTGAAGGCAGAAACATCATGGCAGAAGGGCATGGCAGAAGAAAGCTGCTTAGCTCACACTGGCTGGGGTGCTACGTGGGGGAATAGCATCTGCAAGGAATGAGGGAGGAACCAAATAATGGACCCCAAAGTCATACTCCGTGACCCACCCAGACACACCCACAAGCGTGCATGTGTGGCACTGGGGATTGAACCCAGCTAGAACTGAGCTACGTCCCCGGCCCTTTTTCAAATTTTTGAGATAGGAACTTGCTAAGTTGCCTAGACTGACCTCAAACTTACTGTCCCTTCTCCTCAGCTTCCTCATTTAGGTGGAATTACAGGTGAGTTCCACTGCATCCCATCTATATATTTATTTTAAACTCTCTTCAACAGTCTTTTATAATTTTCAGTATGGAGTGTTTGAACATGTTTTGGTATTCATAGGTCAGTGTTTTTAGTGATGATGTAACTAGTATTTTTATTCCATTTAAAAATTATTACTGGGGCTGGGGATTTAGCTCAGTGATTAGAGTGCTTGCCTTGCAAGCACAAGGGCCTGAGTTCGATCCCCGGCACCACAAAAAAAAAAAAAAAAAAATTATTGCTAGGTGTGGTGGTGTACTCTTGTAGTCACAACATTCAGGAAGCTGAGGCAGGAGAATCACTGTAAGTTCAAGGCCAATCTGGCCTACCTAGTTCAAGGGTGACCTGCACCATGAAGTGAGTCTCGTCTCAAAAGACCCAAAATAAATTTTAATTAATTAATTTTTTAAAATTAATTGCTTATATATAGAAGTACATTTTTGTGTTATACCCCATGACTTTGTTAAATTATAGATTCCTTTAGGATTTCCTATATGTATCATCATTTGCCTACAAATAAAAATTGTATTATGTCTTCCTTTTTAATCTTTCTGCCTTTTTTTTTCCTATTACTCTGACCGGGTCAGTGTATATGGCACTTCCATTCACTTCTTTTGGTGGTACTAGGGATTAGACCCAGGACCTTAATGCTAAGCTACATCCTGGCCCTTTTTTAATTTTTATTTTGAGACAGGGTCTCACTGAGTCACAAAATTGACCAGGTTGGACTTGAATTTGCAGTCCTCCTGCTTCAGCCTCCCAGAGTGCAGAGATTACAGGTATGTACCACCACATCCAGGTTCTCCATTCTCTTTTTGACCTCCCTTTTTGCCTTTGTATGTTTCTACCCTGATTAGAGTGAAGACTTCCAATACTATAATTTGATTGTGTTACTTTCTGGAGTGTAGCTGCTTGTTTATTTAGAGAAGATATGAGGAATTTGACAGGTAATAAGTAGGAAATTCTTTTCTTTCACAGGGACTGATTTGGAGTTTACTAAGGAGCTTAGTAATTTTTTTTTTCAATTTTTAAAAAACTGTGGAGGTTGGGGATTTAGCTCAGTGCACTTACCTCACAAGCTCAAGGCCCTGAGTTAGATCCCCAGCACAAAAAAAAAAATCGTGGTAAAATATACACAACAAATTTTATCATCTTACCTATTTTAAGGTGTATAGTTTAGTGGAATTAAATAAATTCATGATGTTGTACAGCCATCACCATCATCCATCTCTATAACTTTAATCTCGTAAAATTAAAACTCTAAACCTATTGAACAGTAACTTTCCCCTTTCTCCAGCTCCTGGCACCTACCATTCTACTTCTGTGATTTTGACTTTTCTATCTAAGTGGAATCATGCAGGATTTGTCTTTTTGTGATAAACATAGTTTACTTGGCATAACATCCTCGAGGTTCATCCATGTTGCAGAATATTACAGAAAATTCTTCCTTTTTAAGGGTAATACTCTATTGTATGGATACCCATTCATTCATCAGTTAACACTGGTTTGTTTCCCTGTTTGGGAATATTGTGAATAATCCTACTGTGAACATGCTGTACAGATAGCTCTTTTAGATTCTGCTTTCAGTTCTTTTGGGTATATACCCATAAGTAGTATTGCTGGTTTATGTAGATAATTCTATAATTACTGTTTTGAGGACCTGCCATACTGTTTAACACAGCAGCTATACCACTCTACATTCCCACTAATGGTGCACAGAGGTTCCAAATTTCTCTACATCCTTGCTTATGCTTGTTATTTTCCATATTACTTTTTTATGTTATAGTAGCCATCTTAATGGGTATGAAGTAGTATCTCATTATAGTTCTGACTTGCAAAGAGTTTAGGATTTTTAGTTATCTTCCCAGGGACTATTTTAGTTCTTGCCTAAAGTTTAGAGTGAAGGTGTAAACTCTTTTCTCCCTAATCACTAAATCTTAGAAATGTTATTTTTGCTTAGCTCTTGATTTAGAGACTGGGAATTCCATGTGAGCAAGTTCCTCTGACTCATAGAGACTTGGGAGGTAATAGATGCAACTATTAATAGGAGAATCACCAAGAGAGTATTTTATTCTTAAAGTTACAGCCTTTTCTTTCCCTAGGTGCTGGGGATCGAACTCAGGGCCTTGTGCTTGCAAGGCAGGCACTCTAACCACTGAGCTAAGTCCCCAGCCCATTACAGCCTTTTCTTACAATCGTGATAATTTATTCCTTCCTCTTACATTTAAGATCAGAAACTTCACCAAGTTCTGGTGCATAGTCTCATTTCTTTTCTTCCTTTTCTCCTTTGTTTCCATGTTAGGTATTATACAGCATCTCTTATATATAGTCCTGCCTCTAGGCCTTCTTCCAAGCAGTGACATTGGTCAGCAGTCTTGGTCTTTCCACTTGAATTTCCCTGTTGCAATGGCCCATGAAATCCTGGCTTCACATCAGTTTTCCTTCCAACCTAGAGTGGAAGGCAACAAAGCTAACTTGTGGCAGAACACAGATTCCCAAATAGTTGTGAAGAACAAGGTAAAACCTAAGCAAGCCCAAATTCAGAACTGTGTGGTTGGGATCAACATCAGTTTGTAGGAAGGGCAGTGGAGGTGCACATAAACAGTTAAAGAATGTGGAAGAGCCCAAGAAGGCAGTTTGTCAGTGTTTGCTAAGGGGTGCCTGGTATCTTTAAAGGAGAAAATTACACTTTCAAGCTGTGCCATGATTTAAAAGCAATGGCTCTTTGAGTCTGTTGATTTCTCTTCCCCTGTGCTCACAAAAGAGTTTCCTAAATGGCTGGAGCCTCTTTTGGCTGTTTCCAGTAGGATTTTAGGTAAGATAAAAACATTTATTTTGGAAGTTTTAGGCTCATTAATGTTTTGTTTTGTTTTGTTTTTTGTTTTTGTTTTTTGAGACAGAGTTTTGCTAGGTTGTTCATCCTGGCCTTGAACTCACTATGTCATCCAGGTTGGACTCAAACTCATGGTGATCCTCCTGCCTCAGCCTCCCAAGTGCTGGGATTGCAGGCATGTACCGCCATTCATTAATTTTTGGTTCTTTTATTTTTACCCACTTCCTCTAGATTGAGTTCCTCAAATATGGTTGTGAGGTTATTTTATTTAGCTTCTTCCTTTTCTTAGAGAAAGACCAGCATAGTATATTCACGTTACTTAGCATTTTTATTTAAGATCTTTTTTCATTCACCTTGCATTTGCTAAATAAATTCCTACTTGTACATGGTAACCTCCACCATATGTGTTTGTAAGACACTGCAGCTGGACACCCTGTTTGCTAACACTTTTTCAAGTATAGGACACATATTTCATTTGGTTTTATTCTCCTGGCACTATTTTCTACTTTGTTTTGCTGTATCTAACCCCACAATTTTACTGATTTATTGGTTCTCACTTTTCATTTCAGCTGTCCAAACCTTTCCCTGACTTACCAAGAGAGATTATTGGTTCATTCATTCTCCCAGGCCCTGGGTGAGTGAGCTCCATTCTTATCACTGACATTGATAGCATAAAGGTTCTCAGATTTCATATATTCTCTGTAATAGTGTTTCATATATGAACTCATTCATTCATTTAGCAAATATTTATTCAATTTACTAATTACTTATTATAACTGCTATTTTTTAAACACCAATTGTGAATTAGACTTAGTTTTAATTTTTTATTACTGAAATTTTACAATGTAAACAAAGGTAAATAGAGCATTGTCCATGTATCAGTCATCCAACTTTATCACTTGACAATCTATGGAAATCTTATCCCTACCCAGCTTTTATTCTCCCATGTTCTTGTGAAGCAAATTACAGACATCATATTATTTTATCTGTAAATATTTCGAAATATATTGCCAATATGAGGGCTTTAAAGAACATCACATCTAAAATTATGTTTGTGTTTTTTCTTTTTTTTTCCCCTTTGGTGCCAGGGATCGAACTTGGGGCCTTGTGCTTGTGAGGCAAGCACTCTAACCACTGAGCTAAATCCCAGGCCCCTAAAATTATGTTTAAAACCAAATTAATAATAATGATAATTTGATGTCATCAAATATCTAAACAATGTTTGAGTTTCTAGTTGCGTCCTAAATATAAACACATTTTTTGAGTGTTTATATACTTCACAAAGTGAATAACGACCCCACATGGCTGGGTATGGTGGTGAACGGCTATAATCCCAGCACTTGAGAGGCTGAGGCAGAAGGACCACCATGAATTCAAGGTCAGCCTGAACTACATAGCGAGACCCTGCCTCAGAAACAATAACAAAATGACTCCACAATACAATTGGTCAAAATGTCTCTTAAATCTCTTAATACATAGGTTTTTCCTTCCATCTCTTTTTTCCCCCTCTATAATTTATTCATTGAAGAAGCCAGGTCTTTATTCTCGTTGTTTCCCAATCTGCATTCTGTTGATTGCAACTCTGTGGTATTTAATGTGTTCCTCTCTATATATTTTTTCGTAAATTAGTAGTTGGACCTACAGAGTTGTTTAAACTTAGGTTTGAGGTTTTTTTGGCAAAACTGCTTATAGGTGAGAATGGGATTTTCCATAGGGACGCACATAATTATCTCGTTCTTTGCTTTCATGATGACAGCAGCTGTTGATGATCATTGCCAACAGTCCCTGTTCTTTGCCTCCCTGAAGCTGTGTATCTCTTCCATTATTTTGCCTCTACCCCTTTTTATCTGTTTATTTCTTTTTCCATTTCAGGATTTTCTTTTTTTTTACGTTCTAGTTTCCTTAAGGCATTATGAGTTGTGATTTTATTGACTCTTGTTTTCTTCTTAGTTTTAATCAATTTGAAATGATTTTTTCTTTTATTTTCTAATTCATACTTGTAGCTATTCTAATTCAGATTTGTGTTATGATTTTATATCTTCTACCATTTTCTTTAGTTTACTTTGAAATATTAAGCTATGGATTTCATCATTTTGTAGGCTTATCATTCTCACATATGCTTTCATTGTCTGTATGGATACCACTGAGCTGAATCCTCAACCCCACAAAACTGTTTTGAGACAGCATCTCCCTATGTGATGCAAGCTTGGCCTTGAATTTGTAATCCTCCTTCCTCAGTTTTCTGAGTGCTGGGATTACAAGTGTGTGCCACAGTGCCCCAGCTTCTTTTGGTGTTTGTTTTTCGGAGGTTGGGGAATGAAACCCAGGGCCTTGCACATGCTAGGCAAGCAGTTCTACTCCTGAGGTATATCCCTAGCTCAGGACTCTTAATTAAATAATCTTGTATTAATCTTATTTTTAAAATAGCAAATCTCCTGACAGGACTCATGTCCTTTTTAATAGCTTTCTCTAAGTGGAGGGATTTTAGTCTTGTAGGCGGACTTTCTGTGCTATGTTTAGGACCATGTAAGCAAGAGGCCTGGCAAGTAAGGATGTAGTATGTCATCAACATATAAAGCAAAGCTGGCTTGGACATTGAGCCTGATCCAAATTAGAGCCATTCCTCTGATTTTCTGAGGTAACTGACCTTTGGTACTGCTTTAAAAGCAGGATGTGATTGATTATTCTTTGGATAAATGCTTTCAGAGCAGGTTAATGAAATATATTTAAGAGGCTTAAACTGATGTGGTGGCTCACACCTGAAATCCCAGCACTCGGGAGGCTGAGGCAGGAGGATCGCTGTGAGTTTGAGGCCAGCCTGAACTACAGAATGAGACCATGTCCCCCACTCTCACAAAAAAGAGGCTTAAGCAAATTAAATCTGTAACAGAGACCTGTGGCCTGTGTTTAAAGCTTTTTTCTTATATTGCAGGTCTCATTGCTTCCCTTAATGTAGAAATGGCAGAGTTGATAATTCTCTTTTTAACTGTGACAGTCTTTGGGGTTTTTTTTTTTTTTTTTTTTTTTTTTTTGCCCCAGGCAAGCCCCAGTTTCACAACCCAGAAAATAGGGATAATGATACCAACACATAAGTTGTCACAGGTTTAGTTATTTAAGCCCTTTGATGTAGGAAAAGGACTATTGTTATATGTCTTATGAAACAGCTAACATGCTACAACAAAGAACAAACTATACCAATGAAATCCCCATCCTAGAGACAGCTTATTAGAAAGATTGAGCATATATTCTATTTTTAGAAGTTCAAAAAACTAAATGCAAGTTATTTTCGATTGAGTGTTTGATGTCTTTATCAAATTACACATCTCTGTCATTCTTTCCTGGAACCTTTCATTTTGCTGCAGGTTTTGTTTTTGTTAGATCTGTATCTGCCTGGAAAGAGTAAATACAGTTTGGTCAAGGGAAGATCTGAGAACTAGGTCCTGACTTGCTTAAAGACGTCTATTAAGTGGCAGCTTTTCTTTTTGTGACTGCTTTGGTGGGCTGTGGTTGCCAGGATGGCCTCAGAATATCCATGATGATAACCTTCCTTTGAGACTGTTGGTATTTTAGTGAAAAGCCCAGGAGTTGTGGCAGAAAGGAGTCAGATATAGAGTGTTTGAGCCTTTTTTTGCCCCCTCAGGATATTTCAATGAAGTTTTTCTCCAACTATACTAATCTAATCTATATATCCATATGCTTGAAGTGTTCTCATGTTCCCCTCTCTTAGATTGCTATTTGTTGGATCCCTGGTCAGTGATATGGACTTCTGTAGCCCTATACTTTATTTGGTAGCCAGAAAACTTGCAAGCTTTGTGTTTGAGCCTGATTCCTTTGAGTCATTTTCCTTCTGTAGGGAAACTTACATGGACTGAAGGGCTGTAGGGGAGTGGGAAAGGTGTATATTAGTCAGCTCTTCTATTGCTGGAGTACAGTACCCACCACTCACAATTTAAAGGAGAGGTATAATCTGGCTCATGGGTTCAGAGGATTTAATCCATGGGGTGCAGGCTCCAAGGCAGAAAATTATAGTGGAAGGGCATGGCATCTGGGAAGCAGAGCAGGGCAGCAGTACGAGAGAGAAAGGGGCCAGGGACCATATATAGTACCCAAAGTCACACTTCCATGACACAGCCAGACACACCCTGAAGTGTGCTTTACTAATCCTCTAGGTGGCTCCCAAGCAACTAGATTGACAGGATCAAGTTTAATCTTCACGTGCCACCCCTTGTCACTTGGATACCTAAACAGCTTTACTTAAGCCATACTTACTCTTCAAATAAACACAAAAACTAATAATTCTGCCTAACATGATACAACTGTTTTGCATACAATCAAAAATGCAGTAATCCCTTTCTTAAAGTGTCAACAGTTAAAGCATTTTTCAAAAGTCCAAATCAAAGTCTCTTCTAAGACCTGAGACAAACTCTTGTTGTGAACCTTAGTAAAAATCAAAAAGAGTAGGGCACAGTGGTGCACACCTGAGGAAAACTGAGGCAGGAGGATTGCAAGTTCACCTCCTACATGGGCAATTTAGTAGGACTGCGTCTCAAAATAAAGAAGACCAGGGATGTAGCTTAGTGTAAAGGCCCTGGGTTCAATCTCCAGTAAACCCCTCTGCCAAAATTAGAAAACAGTGGGGTTGTGGATTTAGCTCATTGGTAGAGTGCTTGCCTAAGCAGGTGCAAGGCCCTGAGTTTGATCCCCAGTCCCCCTCCAAAAAAATTAGAAAACAAGTTTCATAATCTCAAGGTTCTGTGACACAGGGTAAAAATTCCCATTTCAAAAGAGAGGAATGGGGAGATGGAAAAGAATTGGACCAAAACAAGATCAAAGCAGGGCAAGCATTAAGTCCTGTAGTTCCATATCTAGCATCCGGGGCACATGGCTGTAAGGTTAGAGTTCCAGAGGGCATGGGCAACCCCACCCTATGGCTTTGCTGCTTGCAGCCCAGAAGGTCTCTATCTCAGACTGACTTTACTTGTAGCCTACAGCATTTCTCAGCAGACATTTCGGGTTCCTGGCATCTCTGACTTCCTGAAGTCTCCACTGCACCTTTGGCTTCACTTCTTCAGCTTCATGCACTGACCTCTCAGGTGTTCCTCGACTGGCCTCGCAGGCCTTCTTTTGGTATCTGGGCAGAAGCCTCCATAACTCCATCACTCTTGTATTGTTCAAGCCAGTAAAACCAGTATCACGTGGATGACCCCAAGATCTGCCACCAGAGTGTGCAATAGCCAAGCAGCCTTGAACCACAGCAGCAGCAGCCTCTGAGTACCTAGATGGCTGAGCATGGTAAAGTGAATCCTGAGGAACCAATTCACTGGGTGGGCCTTCTCAAGCAGGGATGCCCAGGGCTTTCTTCTCAAATGAAAGTGTTACATTTTTGCACATTTGATCCAGCAATGGGTCGGATTTACTAATTTCTGAGATGCCTATAAGACGTCTTCTTGTCCCTGCACAAAGCACTTGGTTCCTTTTTAATGGTGCAGATCTCTGCAGCAGCTGTGCCTCCTTTGGTCCCAGCTTTATCTCATTCCTTCTGGGTGAAATTTAAGTTTTTCAAATGTTTCTGCCCTACTTTTTGCCCCCAGTTTTCACTATAAACCTAGCCAGTTGTACCCATGCCACAGACTGTACGTTTGGCTGTATTGAAGTTTCCTCCACCAGGTAATTAGTCCAGGATGCTTCATTCCAGTCTGTTTTGTTGTGTTTTGTTTTTTGAAACAGGGTCTCACTGTGTAGTTTAGGCTAGCTTTAAACTCACTATGTAGCACCAGCTGTTGGAAATGAGCCCCCAGGCTCCATTTGTTGCTGCAGATTAAATAAAGTACTCAGACACCAAGAAATCTTGACAAGTGTTTTACTTTTGCAAAAGTGGTACAAGCACACCCCAGCAATGAAGTAGCAGGCACACAGAACAAAGACAAGTTCCTCCTTTTATCCGTAACACAGCGGGGGCATCTGGCTTCTTTCCCATTGGCTGGTTTGGAGGTTCACAATCTATCCTGATTGGCTAACTCAGACGACACAAGGGAAATATGAGAGATTGCTAAGGGAAAGGAGAGCAGAGTAGAGGGGGATGTGGAGAACGGAAAATCCTTGGCCTCTGATAAGCTATCTTTGGTTTGTAGCTGTTTTCCCAGGATTGGAAGTGAGCAGGCATTTTCTGTAATTTAGTGTATTCAGGAAGGGCTATAGTCTTAAAATAGAGTCACTCCCATTTGATAGAAAAGACAGAACTTATTTTTTCCCACACAGTCTGGCCTTAAACTCTCAGTGATCCTCCTCCTGCCTCAGTCCCCCAAGTACTGGGATTACAGGCAAGTGCCACCATGCTTTGCCGTAATTTTAGTTTTCTGCTGAATCCCAGGATGTAGGAAAAATGTGGACAGTTTTTTGCCAGAGTGTGACATGCATGGCCTCTAGTCCAATTGCCAGTAGAGTCCTTGTTCCCAGCTAAAACCTTGTGAACCTGGCCTTTACTGTCCTATTCCTATCAGCATTCTAGGCTTCTGATCTCTGGCCAGAGTAACACATTAGGCTCTTTTTAACAGCATTCTCAGGCTTCTCTAGCCCACAACTTCAAACCTTTTCCAAACTCTTCCTGCAAACGAGTTCCAAAGATTTCTAAACCACATGGTCAGGCACGGTCACAGCAATGACCCCACTTCTCCAAATTTTCTTTACTAGTACAATCTGTACTAGTATAATTTCTGTACAATTTTCTGTGCAATTCTACAAATTTTCTGTAGTACTCACTATCAGTGGACTAATCCACTGATGAGTATCACACACCCATGATTCAGTCCCCTCCCAAAAGCCTATGGCCTATGAGCATATGAGGCTTTCGGCGGGGGACATCTCAATATAAACCATAATGGGTAACAAACAGCTCACATGGCTTGGTGTTTTGGAAATTCTTAGGCCATATATTCTACTCTGAATCATGAGGTAACACTACAGCCTGCCTGTTTATGGCAAGTAGTAAGCATACTGTCATCATAACCAGGGTGTTCATTTGAAATAGCCTGTAGCTGCTCAGACTCTTAGGCTTGTCTCCTCCAACAAGACTTCATGGTTTCCCAAGACTGAATTAGGTATCATTTTCCTGCACTTGCGCAGGAGAAATTGTCACATCATAATCTCGCTGTACTAAACTGTGGGACGAGAACTGAGTCTGTGCCTAATGCAGAGAGGATACTCAATATGTATTTGTTAAATGAAAGAGTAGAGGAAAGTTCTTTGTAAATATTTGGAACAAGCTTCTTATTCCTTTAATATAGACATAGATGTTTATGTGAGCCTAAAAATGAGTTTGTGATTGTAGATCAAAGGGATTGATTGGACGTCAGTGAGCCACTTTTCTGACATGGTTGAGCCTCTACTCTAAGGTTTTCTTAGAAGGAGGATTTTGTGATGTGGTAGAGTGGCATGGTAAAAGAACATAGGCTCTCACAAAGACACTAATTTTTATTCTATTATTCACTAGCTCTGTGACCTTAAGTGAGGCTTAAGTCCTTCTCAGCTACCTTTTAGTTCATCTATAAAGTGTTAATATTTTTAATTTATTCAACAAATATGTATCAAACATCTGCTTTATGCAGGCATTATTCTGGTGCTATAAATACAATGGTAGACCCAAAAAAGAAGATCCCTACCTTTATAAAGCTATTCTGTAAGAATACAGAGATAATAAAGAAACATAATTTCTGGTGACAATAAGTGCTAAGAAAAAAAAGCAGGATAAGAGAATAAAGAGTGGTTGAAGAAGGCAAGCTCTTTTATATAGAATATAAAAAGTAGTTTCATCATTTGAGAAGAAACTCTAAATGATGTGGTGAGCCATAAAACCCTTCTTTACAGAGAGAAAAGTGCAAAGGCACTCAAGCAGGGAAATAAGAATGGTATGTTTGAGAAGCAGCAAATAGACCATTTTGATTGGAATACAATATGTAAGTAGAAGAAGGGCTTCTTCTACAAGGCTTGAGGCTTGAGGACCAGATTGCAAAAGATCTTATAGACCATAGTAAGGATTTGGAGTTTAGATTCTGTTCTGTTCTGTTTTGGAAAGGCTTTGGTGGGTATTCAGTAACATCATCTGATTTATGCTTTTAAAAGATTACTCCAGCTGCTATTTGGAAAATAGTACTATGATACAACAGGACACAATCAAGGAAAGCAGTTAGGGATGGTTGCAATAATCTAGGAGAAAGATAATGTTAACACTGGAAAAAATAGTGGTAGCAGTCATCGAATTCAAGACATATTTTGAAGGTAGAGCTATCAGAACTTCTTACAGATTTGATGTATAAAATGAAGAAAAAGAGAAACCAAATGGTGACTTCTGAATTTTTTACTTGAGCAACTGGAGAAATGATGATACTACTTACTACAATGTGGGAGAGTAACAGAGGAGCAAGTTGTAAATCATTGTAATTTTTGTAGCCAGGCATGATAGTGCAGACCTGTAATCCCAGCACTCTGGGAGGCTGAGGCAGGAAGATTGCAGTTTAACCCCTGCCTGGGCAATTTAACATCTTAGCAAGACCCTGTCTCAAAATAAAAAAGGGATTGGGGGTGCTAGGGATGTAGTTCAATGAGAGAAGGCCCATAGGTTGAATCCCCAGTACCAAAAAAAAGGAAAAGAAAATGGAGGCAGTGTGGTAGCTGACTTTTTGGAGACATTTTGATACAAAAGGAGAAGAAAAATGGGGCAGAAATTGGACAGAGGGAGGTTGGGTCTTCTTTTTCTTTTTTAATGGAGTATTTCTATTTATAGAAGAATACATATAATATACATAAATGTTTCCTTGCCCACCTTATAAAAATAAGGTGTTTGGGTTTCTTGTCTTTTAGATGGGACATTTTAGCCTGTGTTTGGTAATGGAAGTAATACAAAAGGGGTGAATCGATGATAGAGAAAAGAAATTATTTGATTATTCAATTCAACAACATGCTCTTTGTGAGCTATCATGTTAGGCTTGATTCAACAAGTTTTGTTTTGTTTTTAACTACTTACAGTGGATTATTTGCTGTACTGGGTGCTTAGGATGAACAGTGAGTAAAACAAAGCTCATACCATTAGGGGGTGTATTTATTGCTTTCCCCTCACTGGGACAAAATTCCCAACACCTACAATTTAGAGGTTTATTTTGACTCTCAGTTTCAGGGGCTTTAGTCCATGATTTATTGACTCCAAGGCAGAAATGGCATGGCAGAGGAGAGCCACTCACTACATGGCAGCCAGGAAGCAGGGAGAGAAGGGAGAGATGTAGCTCAGTGTGAAGGTCCTGAGTTTAACTCCAAATACTGTACCACAAAAATAAATAAGTTTCTTTTTTTAAAGAGTAGAGGAAGACTAGAATAAAACAGACCAATTTAAAAAGTGGTAAAATATTTTGGGGCCTGAACCAAGACAGCATACAGAGATAAGGAGGACTAGTGACATGTTGGAGGCAGGGACTGGATAGGAGAGGGAGTACTTCAATCCTGGGCTGTGGTAACATTTCTGACTTCAATTCTGGATAGTAGTGACATTATAATTGAGCTAAGGAACATAGTAAGAGTGTTTAGCCCTGAGCCTAAAGATGATTACATTTTTTACTTGCAGACTGAGTTGGTAAATTCCCTCCTGCACCTGTGGCCCCAACCTCAGTAAAAACAAAGCAGCATTTAGCACTCTGCTGTACACTTTGAGGACATTTTTTCTAAGCATTTTCAGCCAAAACTAAACCAGTGAGGTCTCCATTACTGCTGATTATTGAAGTTTATTGAAGCACACAAACTACCTTTGAGGACTGGAGTGGGTTGGACCACATAGGAAAACATAAACTGTGACCATTCATAGACACACCAAGTAGCTGAATTCCATATGGGCAGGGGAGAAGTAGAGGGTGGTGATTTGGATCATAGCTGTCATTTGTGGATATGCTGGGTGGGTAAAAGCATGGTAGTTTACCATGCCGTGGTAGTTTTTTTTCAGGAGAGTGTGTTTTTCTTTTTCCTTGCTGTAGGAAATTGTTTGCCAGATTGTGTTATTTATAACAATCTGTCATGGACCAGCTGCCAGGAAAAGAAAAGAGGCTATTCCCAGTAGCTCTCCTCACCCCCACTCCTACTACTACCCCACACACATACATCCAGTTTTCTGATTTAACTTTTATTTTTTTCTCCTCTAATTTTACTCAGTGGTTTTGGCTTGATTGAAAATATTCTTATAATGAGAGATTTCTGGGCTTTGCCATGGCTTGGTAATTAGGTTTTCTGAGCTTAATTTGTTTGCTTTAGTCAACACTGACTGGCAGCAGTTTGTGTCTTGGATTCCTCTGTATCTTTCTCTCTAAACAGTAACGTGCTGTCTTCCCTTGGAGACCCCGTACGTTTCTGTATTGTCAACACTGCACACATTTGTTAGCCTTGGTAGCTGTGCTTTTTTGCCCTTGACATTGCCCTGGCCTCTTTAAAAGAGCCATTTAGGATGAAGCATGATGAAGACTGTTGGAATAGTGTGTAGGGAGGTCTTTGGAGATTCCAGTTGGTTTCTGCAGAAGGGACTTACTGTTGGCGTTAGACAAGAACTGGTTCCTTGAAGTACAAAGCAGTGAGGGTTGGCACCTCAGGGAACTTTCAGATTTATTGCAGGTCAGATACACAGTTACTTCACAGTACAAAAGGTCCATGTTTATACATGACTTGTGATCATACATGATCAAAAATACTTCTCTGGCTCTTATCAGTTTTTATACTTTCTCACTTAGTACCAGTTAGTAGAAGGCCATTTATGTTTCTAGAATGGGCTTTACAATTTTTAGAATAAAAATCAAAACAATGGTCATTTCCTTCCATTACAACGTTTATAAAAATATAAAGAAACATAGATAGTGTTAAAAAGATTTAAGATCGATTTAGTTTTCTTGTTTTTAGACTTTTGTTTCTTTAAATATTTCCAGCTTTGTAAACAAAAACGGCAGCAAAGACTTCTTTGGAAGTGGCGGAGGTGCGGGTGGGAGGGTGTCTCAGTGAGTCTTACTTACATGTGCATTCTCTGGGTCAGAGGCAGGAGAGAGGGTCCAGGGGACAGCACTCTGTCTGTCCCAGACCTCACTCTTTCAGACGGATCGCTTTCTTTTCACACTGAGAACAGATGGCAACCAGACACTGAGGGGAGGGATCTGTTCGTCATGATCCTTGGGGATTTCATATTCAGTTGAGGAAAAATATCATCTAAAAGCAAAGAGAAATTAGCCTAGAGGCCTGTTCACAATTATGCAAGACTTGTTCAGCATTCTTGCTACTGACAGATTTAAACATTGCTGCAGATGTTGAATGATAACAGCATTTATTTTCCAAGACAACATTGTCACTACTTTAGAAGTATCTGTATTGGGACCATTTTCTTCACTTTGAGGTACACTAAATTATGGAACAGCAAAAGCAGTCATTTTATTGTAAGAATTTAGAAAAATAGAAAGACTTTTCCTCAGCCAAATGTCATTTTTATTATGAAATGATAATACATACTTCTGTACAAGGGTAGTGACAATTGTATGCACATCTTTAGTAATGGCCTGTGCCCCCTGCCTTTCTAAGCATTGTTATAGGAAGTAGGATTCTGCAGTGTATTTCTTCCTTACCTTGCATATATGTGGTCTGATTTGTTAATGTGTGGTGATTCCTTAATGGCGAATTTACACTTAGGAACTTTTTCCTGAAAAGATCTTTACAGAAACTTTTTTTTTAGTCATAAAAGTTAAGATCCAAAAAAGAATTGAGAGCCTTAAGCAGAAGAATAGAAAAAGACCCAAATTTGGACTTCTTAACCTTAATAGGCTTTCCAAAGAAATGACAGTTGTGATAGAAATTCTATATGCAGAAGTAAGACAAGGTGTTCTGATGGTTGAGTCTCACTTTCTGAGTGAAATGTCTTTTTCCTGTAGTAGATTATGACTTGACCAAGGGTATCATTCAGTTGCAGAGCACCTGCTTAGCATGCATGAGTTCAATTGTCAGCACCCCTCCCCACAAAAAGAAAGAAAGAAGAGGTTAAAATCATCCATTTTCCCACTAAGAACATGAATCTTAATTTTAAATTAAAATTTTAGCTAGCAGTGGTGGCGCATATCTGTAATTCCAGCACTCAGGAGGCTGAGACACGAGGATTGCCACAAGTTTGAGGCCAGCGTGGACTAAACAGAGAGCTCAAAGCCAGCCTGAACTGTTTAGCGAGACCTCAACTCAAAAAATAAAATTTTAGAAAAATTTCCATGTAGGCTATCTTGCCTCTTCCTAATAGCCCACCCTCACACTGTAGAGTGCACTTCTTTTCCTACTTTTGCCTGGCCTGGACTCACTCTACAGAGCCTGTGTCTTTTCCTACCTGTCTTAGTTACTTTTCTCTCATTGCTGAGACAAAATATCTGACACCCAAAGTTAAGGGAAGAAAGGTTTATTTAGTTCACACTTTGTAGAGGTTTCAGTCCATAATCAGCTGGATCCAAGGCAGGCTGGCATGGCAGACAGGCAGAAGGCAGCAAGGTAAGCAAAGGGGTCAAAAAGAAGATAGACAAGACTCTTTCTGTCACTTACATTTTATCCAGGCTACTCACTTTAGGGTGGGTAGCACTCTCACCCTTAATCCCAGAACCCTTAATCCTAGCATCACATCCTTGATCCCAGCAGAACTATGCCAAACCAAGCAGTGGACTAATTTTGTAATCACACACTCTAGATCCAGCCACCTCTGAAAAAGCCCCACCTATGACAGCATGAGGCTTTGGGGGGACATCTAGGCACAGACCATAACACTTAATAACCTTTAATAAAACTTTGCCACCACTAAAAAAAAAGAAGAAGAAAAATTTCCATGTAGATAGGTATCACTTTATTTCTGAACCTGGAATAATTTAGCCTAGCATTTCTAAAATTTTTTTAAAGTAACAGAATTTATTTTCCAAGCCAGAGCTTTTATACAGAAGCCTAGATAAAATTTATAAAAGAGAAGCTGCTCTGGTGGACTCAGGGAGGACAATTGGAACCAGGTTTTCCTTGAGATAATGTCTGGGAAACTATTGAGAAACATTTATGTAGTCTATTTAAATTGCAATTTAAGGACTTTTTTTCTAGTTTTTGGGCTTGTGTTTTCTGTATTATAAAACATATGGTAGAATGTGTAGGTAGAGGTCTGTTTAAAATATATTAAGAAGCCTTGGCTAGCTATACACATTTATAGTGTTCTGGTCTGTTTCCTCCAGGCTCTATAATAGGGCCTGGCTAAGCATAAAGTAAGTGCTCAATAAGTACTAGATAAATGAATCATTGCTCATGATAATTCAGTTTTTGTTTCACTACTTCTAGTGACGGGAAGCTCATTTCCTTACAAAATTATTCTTTTTCTCTGCCTGTGATTGACGGCAGATTCACCTAGAAATAAAAGATACTTTGGCTCATTTTAACCTTTCATTCGTAGATTTGACTTTTGAGCTACTCCAATTAAATTTGGTCCTTCTTTCAGATTTTCAAGTATTTGAAGAGTGCTGTTATCTCCTTCTGAATCCCATTCCTCGTCCCAGTCTCTCTCCCCTACACAAGTATATTCACTTTCCTTTTTCTGGCCTTTCAGCTACCATGATTTGATAACCTTATTAACATTTTTTAGTTGATTAAAGTTACTCTTAATATATGATAGTCTAGCTGATATCTAGTAACCATAATGTGGTATGAGACAGACCTGAATTTCTTTTATTTTCTTTTTCCAGTGCTGGGCATCAAACCCAGGGTCTTACACATGGTAGACACTCTACCAGTGAAGTATATCCCTAGTTTGAAGAGAGACCTCAATTTATAAGACACTATGAAGTAGAACTTCCTGAACTATAAAGTAGAACTTCCTTCAATGGTATTGTCAAACTGTTCTGATATTCCTGGGTTCTTTCCTCCTCAAGCAAAGAACTGAATGAGGGGGACAAAAAGTAGTTCTAAAGTTTTATTTAAAAGTATAGAGAAAAGAAGAAAAGGAAAGTTGAGCGTAACAATAGATACAGCAAAATGGGTACCGGGCCTATAAGGCACGGTAGGGGTTACCTGAGACAGGCACGGTAGCAGTGGTGCTGGGGATGCAGCCGCCATCTTCCATGGGAGAGAAAAGGGAGAGCTCCTTCCTGGTGGTGCAGTAGAGAAGAAGGTGCACTTTCTTCCGGTGTTGCTACTATTTATCCAATGGAGGAATGGAGTTCTCCTGGAAACTTGGGGAGAGCAGAGCCCTCCAGTGAGGGCTCCAGTGAGGACTCTGCTTGAAAATCAGCCTCAGGCTGATACCAGGTCCAGACTACTCCCCCAGGTCACGTTCCTTTGCCAGCCAGCCTTAGCTACACCCCATTCCTACCTCAAAACTAGCAAAGCTGTTTTTTTAAACACTATTTAGTAACACAGATTCTTTGGTTACATGAATAGCCTTTAACTAGTTGTTAGATCTTAGTATGTAACACCTATAACCCTGTTTCTTTATGTGTGAAATACTGCTAGTAATAGTTTTTCAGCAGAGTGTTGTAAAGATAGAAATGATGCATACAAAGTGTCATCACAATTCCTGGCTAATAGTAAGCATTCAAGAAATAAGAATTTCCATTATTATTTTTATTTTAATTAATTTGAATGATTAGAATTGTAAACAGAAAACTAAACTCACCATTATGAGAAAATCTTATCTTCGTGGATTCATTCATTCATCATTTTTTTGTTTTGTGTTTATTTGCTTATTTTGGTGCCAAGAATTGAATCCAGGGTCTCACATATGCTAAGTGCATGCTTTACTAGTGAAAAACAGGTTATAATTCATCAGTTTTTCAAAGCTTACTTTGTACTAGGCATTGTGGTCGTAGGCCTCATCTTTTTGTTGTTGTTTTCTTGTTTCTCATTTTTTGATGCAGAGTCTTGATATGTAGCCCAGGAAGGCCTCAAACTCAAGGCAATCCTCCTTCCTCAGCCTTCCAAGTGCTGGGATTGCAGGGGTGTGCCACCATGCCTGGCAGGCCTCATTTTTCTTAAAAGAGGGATAAAGGAATTTGTTAGCTAGAAATTTAAAAGTATGCTCTCAAAGAAATAAAGTGTAGGCCCTCAAGAGAGATAGGTATGCTATTGTTTGAAGCTGGAAATATTTTTGGTTTTGGCAATGGAAATCCGTGAAATTCATGAATCTATCAGAAGTCCTGTCTTGGTCTTGGTTTATAGGAAAAAGGATGGTCCATCCACAGAAAGATAAAGTCCCATTTTGCAGGCGAAAGACATGAGCCTTACTATTTTTTTCTACTTACATGTATGTATTTGTGAAAGCATGAGCCTCGATTATTCTTTTGATGGGTAACCTAAAATGTGTTGCCTAAAATCATTCTTTGAATTCCCTTAATCTGTTTCTTTATTTTAAAGTTAGGTTTCAGCCCCTTACTAAACTAATTTATGGATTTAAAATACAGTATCTTTAAGGGATTTGGGGCATGGTGGGCCTAGAAGAAGCATAAACAAACCTAGGGAATACTGACACGGATAACTTCGGGTAACTTTGTGTTCTGGAGTTGCAGTTTCCTTAAAACTATAATTTTTTCATTTATGATTTTCCTTGTCTCCTTTCTACCTATCTTTATTTCTTTTATCCTACCTTATCACCCCACCCAAGATTTTGATTCCTTATTCTTAAGGGGTACTGAAGGACTGAGGGTCTGTTGTCTTACAACTGCTTCAAACTCAGGGGGGCATTGATCCTGTCTAGCTGGGGACCAAAAGTCTCACCCTGACTCATCCAAAAGAGACAAAGGAAGATAGGTTTTGTTGTTTGATGAACCTTCATCTTTTTTGGTTTTTTTTTTTGGTGCTGGGGATCGAACTCAGGGCCTTGTGCTTGCAAGGCGAGCACTCTAACCACTGCGCTAAATCCCCAGCCCGAACCTTCATCTTTTGATAGTCTGGAAAAGAAGACAAGAACATTAGCAAGTAACTATTTAAATAATATTGATTAATAGCTCAAAAAGTGGTAGAAGTCAGATAAAATTAGGCAGCATTTGGTATAAGCCTTTTATCTTTAACATTAACCTCTATTTGTTTTGAGGTATTTACCTAAATACAACAGGTAGAGTTTACCAGCATACAGACTCCTCCCAGTTTGTCGAAGAAATCTACTGTTTTCTTATTTTAATTATAACAGTGGCAAAGGAAGACACTAAAGACACCTGTGTGTTTTATGATCATTGGGCATTTACAGTTTTTTTCTTTGGGTGCTGGGGATTGAACTCAGGGCTTTGTGTTTGCTAGGCAAGTTCTCTACTACTTGAGCTAAATCCCCAGGCAACTTAGCTTTTTCTGTTTTCATATTACTATTAATTACTCCTTTCATTTTGGTTATACTTTCCTCTTGAGTGTTGTCTTAGTTACTTTCCTCATCGCTGAGATAGAATACGTGACGCCCACAACTTATGGAAGGAAAGGTTTATTTTGTTTGTAACCCTTGCAGTCCATAGTCACCTGGCTCCAAGGCAGGGCAGCATGACAGGGGGGCATGACAGAGAAGTGGCTCATAGCATGGTGACTGGGAAGCACAGAGATATCAAGAGAAGAGGGAGAGAAATAGACCCTCCCAGGGCATACCCTCAGTGATCCACCTCCTCTGACCAGACTTTACTTCCCAACATCACATTTAGCTATAAACCCATCAGTGGGACAATCCACTAATGAGTATCATGGCACTGTAATCCAATCATCTCTGAAAAGCCCCATCTATGAGTGCATGAAAGTTTGAGGGAACATCTAGATATAAACCATAACAGGTGTTTAAAACTAAGTCAAACTAAGACCTACATCAGTCAAAATTATTTACATGTATACATTTTTCAGGGTCAGATAAGGCTCCTCAGAGGTTACTTTTGGGGCCATGTGAGAAGCCTCTAAGCTTCTCTAACTTTTTCCTCTATCAGCTGTGTCATTTGCCAGGGTGGGGCATAGTCTTGCTTGACCATATGGCTTCCTTTGGAAGCTTAGGGACATTTGGTTCTTCAATGACTGTCCTTTTTACAGAATACACATTGGTTTAGTTCTCTAGAGTCCAACTTTGCCTCTGCTCAGGAGGTTGTGTGACTCAGTGGAGTTGCTGGGCCCTTTTAGAGGGGTCTCATCGTGCCCTGGTGCCTCACAGACCTTGAAGGGCACAGGCCAAAACAGTGGCTCTCCAATTAGCCCAGTTATCTTCCTTAGCTTTGGTCTCCAACCCTTGGTTGTTGAACTGTCAAAAGATCAGTTACACTAGCATTGAAATTGGAGCAGCAGGTTTTAATCTTAACTATTATAATCCTGTAACTGGGGTTTGGGTGTGCTGTGAAGTCCTGCCGGAGATTCTAGGTTCTTGTTGTCCTGAGCAAAGAACTGGTCAAGACATGTGCAAAAGGGAGTAAGGTTTGACATTTATTAAAGGTAGGAAAAGAAATATGCTGTGCAAAGTGAGTGTGGGCCGATTAAATGTAGAAAAAGAAGTACACTCTGCAGGGTAAGAGCAGGCCACTGAAGCAGGACAGAGGACAGGAGCCAGGAGTTTCTTGGAGGCAGTCTTTTGTTTCCCCCCGTTCTCAGGCTGACGTTAGATCTAGGCCATCTTATCAAAAACCTGCTTGATCTCAGATTAGAAGAATTGAAGAAAGCATTTTCTGATTGGTCTCAGGTGTAGGACTTGGGTGCATATGTCCTGGATTTCTGTGGTTGACAGGTCATGCCCACTTTCTCTCTCTTTTTTTTTTTTTAATTGCTTTAGACATAGAAAACTTCAACTTTTTAATTATATCCAACTGAATTAATTTTCTTTTCTAATATTTGTTGGGGTGGGACACAATAAGACTGGGGAAACTAGAGAATCCACCATCCATGGAGAACACTGAATCAGCACTTCGGGCAGCACTTGTTTCAGGCACAGAGGATAGTTTCATCTGGTAGTTCTTCAGGCCCTGCCCCCCGCTTAGGGGAAATTTTAATATTATTTTAATATAGAATTATACATTGAAATTTTAACTTAGTAAATTTAAGAAAGCAGTCTTAGCCAGGGATGGTGGTGCACACACCTGTAATCCCAGCACTCAGGAGGCTGAGGCAGGAAGATCACCACAAGTTCAAGGCCAGTCTAGACTACATAGTGAGACCCTGTCTCAAAAAAAAAAGAAAGAAACCAACCTTAAACTTTTATAGTACTAATAATTTATGAAAATACTTTTTCATTTGTTTGTTTTTGTTTTTTGAGACAGGGTCTCATATGTAGTTCTGGCTGGCCTTGAATTCACTCTGTAGCCCAGGCTTGCCTCAAACTTGTGGTGATCCTCCTGCCTCAGCCTCCCAAGTGCTGGGATTACAGGTGTGCACCACCATACCTGGCTCTTGATGCCTCTTTTACTTCCTACTACTGGCTCACCAAGAGAAATGTCACCGGACAGGGTCCAGGGAGGTTTCCAAAGCAGAGATAAGAATTTTAAACCCACCGTATCTGTAGAGTAAGTTTGTAGGTTCACTGACACCTATTATGCCAAAAAGAATTTTTAGGACTAGTTGTTAAGAGGCATGAAGGGATTTATTAGGCACAAATTTATTTACTATTATTTTATTTTTATTTACTATTGTAATTCAAAAAAACTTTTTTTGTTAGTACATGTTTGCAGTACATAATAATTACATTATTGTGAGGGAGTTTGTACACATATATAACATACCTTAATTCTTTTGTCCACTGCTTCTCCTCCCCTCCCTCTCTGTTCCAACTCTTATTCTTCTCATTATTAGGCAGAAATTTTAAAATATACATTCATAGAAATAAAGTACAGGCCCCCAAGAGAGAGAGGTGCCACCTTTTTTTTTATTATAGTCATTATTTCCTAGAACTATAACAAAATGACTCTTCTATAAAGATAATTTATTCCAAAGTCATAGAAAAAGGTAATGTGGTACTTCTCATGCTCTTCCTTAGAGACTTGGGTTCCAGAGGTGTCTCAGGACTGCCCAGTAAGGTTCGCAAGGAGGCAATAGTGATTCTACATCCTCCTCCAGGACAATTCCATTTGAACAACCCCATTTATTTTACTTGTTTTATTGTAAAAAAGGTTTGAAAGCCAGGTGTGGTGGTGCATGCGTATAATCCCAACACTTCTGAGGCAGGAGGGTCACTGCAAGTTCAAGCCCAGCCTAAATTACAGACCAAGACCCTGTCTCAAACCTCCCCCCCAAAAAAATGTTCAAAATACTGTCTGGTTTGTGTGCTTCTGAGCCATTGTAAGTTTCTCTTGTAATGATTTATGTGGTCCTTTGTTCTTTGTGATGTTAACTTTACCCTTCTTCATTTGACAGACAGATGCATTGATCTTGAGCTGTGATCTGATAACAGATGTTGCCTTACATGAGGTTGTGGACTTGTTCAGAGCTTATGATGCATCACTTGCCATGTTAATGAGAAAAGGCCAAGATAGCTTTGAACCAGCTCCAGGTCAAAAGGGGAAAAAAAAAACAGGTAAGGAAGATTGGAGTTTGGTATAATTGTTTGTTTGGTTTTATAATTATTATTCATGGTTTCACTTAAGAAACATTTGTTGAGAACCTGGCTATGTACCATAGAAACTATGGTAGGAGTTGATGACACAAAGTTAAATAAGATACAGTCTCTGACTTGAAAATGCTTGTAACTATTAATTCGATTCTGTAATATCTTTTTTTGTTTGTGGAGAGGAGCATTCAGAACTATTTGCATTCTATGTAAGGCTCAAATAATATACCCTCTCCCTGAGTATTTGTAGGGGATTGGTTCTAGAACACACAGAGACAAGCATTTGTGTATGTATGCATGAACACACACACGTAGGCACGTAGTGATACCAAAATCATGGACACTTACTCCCTTATATAAAATGGTGTAGAATTTGTGAATAACCTATACACATCTCCCTTATACTTTAAATCATCTATAGATTAATAGATTAGCTGATACAATGTAAATGCTGTGTAAATAGTTACTATTGTGGGGAATAATGACAAGTCTGTTCAGTGCAAACATATTTTTTTTCTGAAATAATTTTAATCTCTAGCTAGTTTAATCCCTGAATATAGAACTTGTAGTTATAAAGGATAGGCTATAGAAAGAAAGTCTAATTTGAAAACAAAATTTTGTTGGGGGGGTAGTGCTGAAGATTGAACTTGGGCCCTTGTGCTTGCTAGACAAGCGCTCTACCACTGTGCTAAATCTCCAACCCCTAAAAACAAAATTTTTAGGAAACTTTTATTACAGATTTAAGTAGATACCTTTAAGATATTGAAATTACCATTACAAATTTAGTATGTTTGGGTCTTTTGAACTCTATATAACCAATAAATATGATACTTATTAGTCATGCTTATCTTCTAGAATTATAAAGTAATGGTTTTGATACTTTCCTAGGATTCTATAGTAGTTTTTTGTTTTTGTTTTTAATCTTTATAGAGTTATACTCTGATTTCTCCTCAGATCATATAAATCTTTACCTTTGTAATATTTATATAATAATCTTATCAGACCAAAAATAAAAAGAATAACATCCTAGTCAGGCCAAAACATGGTGCCTGATTGCTTTTCCCAGAATATTTCAGACCTGAGCCACTGATTCTGTGACTGGGCTACTTTTTATAATTAAACTTAGAACAAAAGCTTTTTAAGACCATGCTTTTTATGAATTTTAGTTTTTCCTGGAATGACATGTATTTCCCTGAAATTTTTTCCTCAGAATAATGTGTTCTTTAGGTTTTGCTTAGCTTATGTTATGTAACCCATTATCCTGTCATTATTATATTTTGGCATAGTCTGTTATAATTGTTAGAATCTATGTATGGCATATTAATATCCTACCATAATTAGTAGAGCCACTTAGAACTGTCATTCTGAGGATTTGGGGGAAGTGTCGCTAGGGAACGCACGGCCTTGGGCTTGCTAGGCAAGCATTCTGCCCCTTGAGCTAAATCCCTAACCCCATTCTGAGGATTTGAATAACTCATCTTGTATTTTTAGCTCTTCTCTTTAGGACATTTGGGTAACTTATAATTTTGTTTATTTTGTTTTTGTGGTGCTGGGAATTGAAACCAGGCCCTTGTGCATGCTAGGCAAGCACCCTATCACTGTGCTACAATCCCATCCTTATAATTTTGGATTTCAACAATTAAACTTGTTTCAAGTTACTTTTTGTGTTCAGGTAATCATTCATGCAGATTAATTGTTGGATATTTTCATACTGTTATGTAATGATAATCATGCCTCAAGATGATTAGTCCTCTTGTTCTTGATATAGTTTCTACCTTTTTTGTTTATTTTGGGTTTTTTTTGCTTTTTGCTTTTTGGGTTTTTTTGGTGCCAGGGATTGAATTCAGGGCCTTGTGCCTGCAAGACAAGCACTCTAACCACTGAGCTAAATCCCCAGCCTGTTTTGGTTTTTCTGGGACAAGTTTTCACTATATAGTTCAGTCTAGCTTTGAACTCACTCTGTAGCCCAGGCTGACCTCAAACTCTTGTTGATCCTCCTGCCTCAGCACCCCCAGTGCTGGGATTACAGGTATGTACTACCTCACTGAGCCTAGTTTCTACTTTTACAAGGTCTGTTTTGCTTATTCACAATTTCCTGAATTCACTTTTTTTTTTTAAACTAAGCACATTTCACAATCTTTGTTGTGGTCAGTAATGGGCTTTTTCTCCACCCAGGCTCTTTAGTCTTCACTGACATTTAAAAGTGTATTAAATTTTAATGTAGTCATTTAAGAAATACTGTATTCAAAATCTGTGGTAAATCCTGGATGGTAAACAAAGATAATCAATCTTCATTCTCAAGCTAAAATCCAGTGAGCAGGTTCATATAGTTGTGTTATTTAATACCAAGTTTTTTTTATACATTTATTGCCTAATAACATTTTGTGGAGAGTTACTCCAGATCACACCAGGGGTGAGTAGTAGAACCAGAACTCAAATCCGTGCCTTCTGACTCTTTAGCTTGTTCTTTCCATTTCTTCTTTTATTTTTATTTTTAATGTGTTGGGAATCGATCCCACTGACTCACATGCTAAGCACATACACCACCACACTGTCCACATCCCCAGCCCATTTCTTTTTTGTAGTTTTACTTTTTGTCAATTTTATATGCCCATAATTTAAAGAGTGATACAACTATCCAAAGTGTATTAGAATAAATACCAATTCCTCACCCTTTATATCCTTATTCCATCGAGAGAGCCACTTTCAACACATGTAACTTTTTGTATGTGTGTGTTTAACTCTGTATTTCCAAATAGCTTGCTTTCGTTTGACATGTCTTAATTTTTTTAGTTCTAGGAATTATCTGTTGACTTCCTATTCCAGAATTTAAAGATTTAGTTCTGTTTTACCAGACCCTCTGTCCCTGCTACACATAGGCAAACTTCCAGTCTGCCTAACTTTCTAATATAGTCATTGATACTATATTGTTAATTTGTTGAATATTTAATGTTTACAATTTTGACTCTATAAATACTATAGTATTTGTAGTGGCCTTGTAATGTATGTTTGCTTTACCCCGGTTACTTTCCTAAATATTGTTTTGGTTTTTGTTTGCTTGTTTGCTATGTATTTATCCCTAATTCATCCCTAGCCCCAGTCGTTTGAATCTCCTCTGACTGCTTTCCAACATATTACAGGTGTCCCCTCATTTTCAAATTCTCAAAGATACCTCTCCTTGAGCTTTTCTGAGTTAGTTGCTCTGTTATTGAGCTGTCATATTATGTTTATACTTACCTGTCAGTTTTGAACTTTGTTTTCCTCTTCCTTAGTTTGTACTCATATTTTTATAGAACATATTCTATGGTAACCTCTTAGAATACCGTTTGTAAGAAGTAAACTTCTTTTTCATAGCTGAAAATGTTTTTATTCTACCCTCATATTTTAATATTTTGGCTGGATATAAATTTTTGGAAATCAGGTCTCCTGAGGATTTTAAAGATACTACTTTGTCTTCTAGCATTTCCACTAAGAATCCATCATTCTGATTCTTGATTCTTTGCATGAAAACATTCTTCTTTTAGGAATCTTCATCAATGAGAACATTTTAAATCTATTTTCATAGCAATATTCACCCCTTTGTGGTGTTGCGAATGAAACCCCAGGCCTCATGCAGCTGGTCCCATGCTGTACCACTGAGGTACATCCCCAGCCCTGCAATCTTCAGAAATATAATACATTCTTATTAACTAGAGTTACCATGTAGTACAATAGATGCCTTGAACTTATTCCTCCTGTCTAACTGAAATTTTATGTCCTTTGACCAACATCTTCCCAGTGGTATTTTAAGTTTCCAGTTTCTTTTTCTTTTCGTACTGTGTTGGCCAGTACCTCCAATATAATTATATATACACATGATGCTCATTGCTTCCTTTTCTCATGCTTGATTTTAAAAGAGACATTTCACCATTTCTCATTTAAAGCTGTTGCCTTTTTAAACAGTGCTGGGTATCAAATCTTGGGCCCTATGCATGTAAGCAAGCATTCTGCAACTGAGCTACATCCTCAGCCTTTAAAGTGATGTTAACTACCAAGATGTATCATGTACAGGTACAAAATAACCATGTTGATTATGAACATTATGTATACAATGTACCAATACATGTTCTTGGTAAAAATAATAAAAAAATTTTTTAAAAAAGTGATGTTAACTATAGACTTTTACAGGTACTTGTCATGAAGTTGAGGCAGTCTCCTTCCAAGATGCTAGATTAACAAATACCTTTTCATAAGTATATAAATTTTATCAAGTGCTTTTTTGCATCTATCCAAGGGGTCATGTCACTTTTCTGTTTTACTTTGACAGTGTGACAAGTAACAATTACAGATTTATTTGCAGTACAGGGCATTGAACCCAATGAATACAGCTAAATTCACAACCCAGTTTATTTATTTATATTTTATTTTGAGACATGGTCTTATTAAATTGCCCAGACTGCCCTCAAACTTGCAATCCAGGCCAGGTGTGGTGGCACACACCTGTAATCCTAGCACTCAGGAGGCTGACACAGGAGGATCACTGGGAGTTCAAGGGCAGCCTAAATTGAACTACATCGTAAGACCCTGTCTCAAACAAACAAACAAACAAACAAACCTAAAAATCTTATAATCTTCCTGCCTCGTTCTCCTGAATAGCTGAGATTTCACCGTGCCCTGCCAGATTTTCTAATTAAAACATCTTTATATACCTGGGATGAGCTCAATTTGATCATGGTTTATTATACTTTTACACATTGTATCACTTAGTTTTTACTGCATAATAAACTTCCCCAAACTTTAGTTGCTTATAACAATAATCATTTATTTGGTTTATGATTTTACCAGTTGGCAGTTTGACCTGGTGTAGCTGAGACGGCTCATCTCTGTTCAAGTGATGTCAGGTAGTGTATTAGTAATCTATCACTTACAAAAATCACCCCAAACGTAACAGTTTAGAACAACAGTGGGACAGGAATCCAGGCTTAGTTTTAGCTGATTCTCTGATTCATAAGCCTTTCTCGGGGCTGCAGTCAAGGTGTAAACTAGGTAGGGCTAGAGTCTCGTCTAAAGGCTCACCTGGGAAAGGATTTGTTTTCAGATTCACTTGGTTATTGGGAGAATTTGAATTTCTTTAAGATTGACTTGGTGACTTAGTGAGATGTCTCAAAATAAGAAATGGCTTGTGATATAGTTCAGTGCAAATGCCCTGAGATCAGTCTCTGGTGCAACACAAATACCCCAAAAACAAAAACAAAAAACCTCAAGATGAATTCTCAAGAAAGCTAAAGAAATAGCTATGTACATAATGGACTATATCTTCCTTTATCATGTATGTGGAACCACTAGTTGTATTGCTCTCATAAAATCAAGAAATCAGGAAAGAGGTTGTGATAAATTACAAATGGTACATAATGCTACTGTTACTTTACCAACAAACTGCTCACCATGCAATACATTGACAGCAACCATCACTGTAGCAATTGGTTGCACTTCACATATGCATTGCCCTGAGCTGAATTTCTGTCAACATAAATACGAATAACTGCTCCATTTTTATGACATTCTTCAATCAGATCACCCTTAATCTCTGCATTCCATCCACCTTCTGTTGAGAGTTAAACATCAAAGAGACCACGTTGCAAGTGGTTGAATGGAAGGAGCAGCTGCAGCACAAGCTGAAACTTCCCTCCGTTGGAGTCTTGTTTGCAAATCTGTAACAAAATAGAATGCCGCCAGAGCACCAGATGCCTAAGAGCCACTCAGCTGTACAGCTTTGCTGTGCTGCTGGTAGAACCTGCAAAACTTGTACCCTCTGCAAATCCTGCCATCAATTAATACTGACCAGTTGTTCCTAAGTCAGTTCCAGTCTTTTTCAGTTCACTAATGTCCCAAAATGATCTAGCACTAGAAACATCAATACATGCAGTAACATAACCAACTTCGATTGGGCTTCCTGCTAGTTCTAATTCTTTACCTTGTCCCAAAGCCTTTTTGGCACATTTTGTGTCAGAAAATGTAATAAATCAGGCCACGCATGGTGGCACATGCCTATAATCCCAGCACTCGGGAGGTTGAGGCAGGAGGATCACCGTGAGTTGGAGGCCAGCCTGGACAACATAATAAGTTCAAGGCTAGCCTGAACCAAACTGCATAGTGAGACTCTATCTCATAAATAAATGAATGAATGAATGAATGAAATTTAAAAGTAATAAATCAGCCTGGTGTGATGGCTCTCATCTGTAATCCCAGCACTCTGGGAGGCTATGCAGGAGGATCACAAGTTCAAGCCTAGCCTGAGCAATTTAGTGACTTGATGAGACCCTGTCTCAAAATTTATTTTAAAGGGGGAGGGCAATGTAGCTCAGTGTGAAGACCCTGGGTTCAACCCTCAATACTGAAAGAAAATATGTGATACACCCATATCACTTCAATGGACTTATTTCACTACCCATCATGAGCTAGATATTTTCTACCCTTTCAAAAGGCTTAAAGATCCCCTGAAGCATATCTGTGGTTATGTTAGATGTATACTGGGCCCATATAAAGCACCTTAAATACAGCAACTTCTCTTTGTAAATTGTTTGCCATTGCTCCATCTTGTCTTCTGCCTATGACACTTGTACGATAGCACTCTTTATTTTTTATTTTTTTGGTGCTGGGAATCAAACTCAGGGCCTTGCAGTTGCTAGACAAGCACTCTAACCACTGAGCTAAATCCCCAGCCCCTACTATGGCACTCTTAAACACATTGGTTAGTTAATCCTATGACTAGAGGCACTGAGCTATAATCAGCATTCTTTATGTTAGCAGTTACTTGGGAACATCTTTAATTTCTACCAAAAATCATCCTCACATCAATCACAAAAAAAAGAAACATAAGAAAACAAGGCAACAAAATACCCCCCAAAACTCTTAACTACCCCTAAACTAATCCTTGGGACATTGATGGAGAAGAAATAAAAAACAACTGAAATTTTTGAAATAATAAAAGAAGAAACCACAAAACAGATCAATAAGATGTTTGGTGACTTCAAAGATGATATAACTAAATGAATTATAGATTTAATTGATAAAAAAAACAGTGAGCTTAAAGAAGACACTAATAAAAAGCTAGCTGAACTAACCACAGTGATACAAAACATGACTGACCAATTTAGCAAACAATTAGAGTCCATGAAAAGGTACCAAACAGATCTAGGATATAAAAAATTCTGTTGAAGGTATGGACTGCTGAAGTGACCAATGTGAGGACAGGAGAGTGTAAGAATAGAAGATAAGGCTGATGCAGGAGACCATATATTCAAAGATACCTTAAAAGCAACAGGAGATCGTGGGAAATGGACCCAACAGCAGCTAGATGACTCAGAGAAGGCTAACATGAGAATTATAGGAACTGAAGAAAAATTATAAAATGGCACAAGTGGCATAAAATATTTACAAGCCGGGCATGGTGGCACACACTTGTGATCCCAGCACTCGGGAGACTGAGGCAGGAGGATCGCCGGAAGTTTGATGCCAGCCTGGGCTACATAGTGAGTTCAAAGCCAGCCTGAATTATCTCAAGCTAGTGAGACCCTATCTCAAAAAAAAGTCTGTTTACAGAAGTCATAACTCAAATTTTTCCAAGTATGGGGAAAGAATTCATATACAGGTAAATAAGGCATATAAAATTACAAATAGCTACAATCATAACCTCTTTATGATGCATTAGTTAAAATCCCAGAAGTCCAAAACAAAAACAAGTTCTTAAAAGCTGTTGGAAAAAAACAACAAATTATTTATCATAGTAAACCTTGGAATTAGAATTAAACTCATACACTAAAATTCAAAGGATGGAAAATGATATTCCATGCAACAGGAGCTCAAAAGCAAGCAGAAATAGCTGTCCTATTTTCAGACAAAGTGGACTTCAAGC
This sequence comes from Hystrix cristata, assembly GCA_004026905.1. Taxonomy (NCBI): domain Eukaryota; kingdom Metazoa; phylum Chordata; class Mammalia; order Rodentia; family Hystricidae; genus Hystrix; species Hystrix cristata. The sequence goes on from PVJO010001920.1 coordinate 46,976, forward strand.
CAAAACTGATCAGAAGAGACAAAAAAGGTCACTACATACTGGTAAAGGGGGCTGGGGATTTAGCTCAGTGGTCAGAGTGTCTGCTTGACAAGCACAAGGTCCTGAGTTCGATCCCCGGCACCAAAAAAAGAGGGGGCTGCAGCTAGGGGTTTAGCAAGTACAAGCCCCTGAGTTCAATCTCCAGTACCCCCCCAAAAAATCAGAAAAACATCAACATAATCATAGTAGTGGGCCTCAATACCTTTGTTTTTTTCTTTCTTACTCACTTTGTAGCCTAGGCTTGACCTGGAACTTGCAGTGATCCTCCTGCCTCAGCCTCCCAAGTGCTGGGATTACATGTGTACACCACCATGCCCAGCCTCATTTTTACAAATAGATCAACTAGACAAAATATAAACAAAGAAATAGAGTTGAAATAATTCCTTTAAACAAATGGATTTAATAGATAACTACAAAATACTCTACTGGGTTGGGGATTTAGCTCAGTGGTTAGAATGCTTGCCTGGCAAGTGTAAGGCCCTGAGTTCGATCTCCAGCACCAAAATAAAAAAAGCTCTACCCAAGAACAGAATACATGAGTGATGGTGAAGCTTTTAGAAAAAACAACTCATACATTAACATCTTTTGTCTTAAAAGAAAAACACAGTAACAGCTTTCAATGATACAGCCTTTTATTGAAAGGTAAAGGTTCACATTTGGTGTGCTTTTGCACAATGTGATCTTTGGTGTTGTGTGCTTGCTGATAATTTGTCAGACCTCAGCTCATTCTTCATTAATTTGAGAGCAACATATGCAGTATGCAGGTCATCTGTTAGTCTGTTTCTTATTCAGATTTGAATGAATTCAAAGCTACAAACAGCTGCTGACAAGCATAAGATGATACAAACAAAGTAAGCAATCCCATTCTTTATAGAATTAGGAGAAACCATTACTAAAATTTATGTTGAGCCACAAGAGGCCCAGAATAGCAAAAGTGTTTCTAGGCAACAAAAGCAGAGGAAGAGGCATCACAATCCTGGATGTCAAGTTATATTACAAAGCTACAGTGACTAAAAATAAATAAATAAACAACTTGCTACTGGCACAAAAACAGACATGTGGATGAATGGAAAAGAAAAAATGCAGACTTGACTCCAGGCACATTCAGCTACCTAAACTGTGACAAAGAGGCTAAAAGAATACACTGGAGAAGTGATAACCTCTTTAACAAATGTTGGGAAAACTGGACATCCACATGCAGAAGACTGAATCTATACTTCTATCTCTTACTGTGTGCTAAAATAAAATCAAAATGGAAGAAAGCTGTAGATATTGAAACAAGCCCTTAATCCGCTGGAAGATAAAATAAGCAAAACTCCTGAAGACATAGACATAGGCAAAGATTTTCTGAACAAGAAACCAGTTGCACAAGAAATAACATTAAGAATCAACAAATGGAATTATATCAAATTAAAAAGCTTCTGCGTAGCAAAAGAAACCAACAGAATGAAGAGACAACCTACAGAATGGGAAAAAAAATTGTCAGCTATCCTTGGGTGGAAAGCTAATATCTAGAATATTTGAAGAACTCAAACCAGGTGTGGTGGGCATGCCTGTAACTCCAGTACTCGGGAGGCTGAAGCAAGAGGATCGCCGCAAGTTCAAGGCCAGCCTTGGCCACATTGTGAATTCAAGACCAATCTGAACTACATAGCTAGCCCCGTCTCAAAAAAAAACCAAAAACAAAAACAAAAAGTACTCAAAAAATAGCCCACCAAAATTAAAGCCCCAGTCAAAAAATATGCAATTAAAATGAATAGACACTTCTCAGAAAAAGTACAAATGGCCAACAAATACATGAAAAAATGTTCAGCATCTTTGGCCATTAGAGAAATACACATCAAAACATCACTGAGATTCCATCTTACTCTAGAAATAATGGTCATCATCAAGAAATCACATAATGCCAGTGTGGTGACACACATCTGTAATCCCAGCACTCGGGAAGCTGAGGCAAGAAAATTGTCATCAGTTTAAGGCCAACCTGGGCTACATAGTTCCAGGTCAGTCTAAACTACAAAGCAAGACCTTGTCTCACAAAACGAAAAAAACAAAATGAAACAAAAACAATCAAGTAACAACAAATACTGGCAAGGTTGCAAAGAAAGATGAACCTTCTACATTGTTCTTGAGTACAAGTACTATGGAAACCAATATGAAGAGTCCTCAAAAAACTTACAGTAGAGATTACATTTGACCTGCCTATGCTCCATCTAGATACCTTCCCAAAAGAGTTAAAGACATCATATTACAGTGATACATGTATACCCATGTTTACAGCAGTACAACTCATAATAGCTAAATCCTGGAGGTGGTCTAGAAGCCCATCAACAAATGAATGGATAAAGAAAGTTATGGTATGTGTACACAGTGGAGTACTACTCAGCCATAAAGGATATATTTGAGTCATTAGTAGGAAAATGAATGTATCTTGAGACCATAATGTTAAGTGAAAGTCAGCCAAGCATGGTAATGCATGCCTGTAATCCCAACAGTTGGGAGGCTGAGGCAAGATAATTGCTTTTTCAAGGCCAGCCTGGGTTACATTCTAAATTCAAGTCTAGCCTGAACTACATAGCAAGACCCTGTCTCAAAATAAATAAATAAATAAATAAACAGTTTAGTGAAAATCAGATTACTGCATGGTTTCTTTCTTTCTTTCTTTCTTTCTTTTTTTTTTTTTTTTTTTTTTTTTTTTTTTTTTTTTTTTTTTTTTTTTTTTTTTTTTTTTTTTTTTTTTTTGGTGCCAGGGATGGAACTTAGGGCCTTGCACTTGATAGGCAAGCACTCTGACCACTGAGCTAAATCCTCAGCCCCTGCATGGTTTCTCTTATATACATAACATAAAGAACACAGCAAAGGATAGATAATAGAAAACAGGGAGTTAGCCCTTTTGAAAATGGAAGGGTGTCTAGAGATGGAGGAAGAGGGAAGGGAGGAGAGGGAAAGGGAAAGTAAAAAGGATCAAGATATACATACCTGTACCAATTCCTCAGAATTATTGTATTCATTATGTATTGTAAACGTGTGCTACATATTTGTATGGTAGTACAAAAAAAGAAAAGCATCCTCACATTTTGAACTGTCCTACTATAGAGAAAAACTCTTCTCAATTCCTTTTGTGAAATTTTTGCTGCCAGCTGCATGAGAAAATTGTCTTTACATCTCTTTCCGTAGGAGTTAGATTATCAGTAGGTTCCATTACAGAGCTCTGGTCTTTTCTGAGTAGTCTTTTGCTTATCTAGAACATCATCTGCTTAATTTGATGCTATGAGGTATCTTTCCTCAGTGGCACTGTGTAGTGGCCTCCACATCTGTGATCTTGACTTCTTTTTGGGGGGTGTGGGAGGTGCTGGGGATTGAACTCAGGGCCTTGCGCTTGCTAGGGAAGCGCTCTACCACTGAGCTAAATCCCCAACCCCAGATCTCAACTTCTTGAGTAGTGGCTGTATCTCTTCTTTTCTCCTACTTAGCTTCCTTTCAAGGCTTTTGCTCTTTCTCCTTTCTGTGTCTCCACTTCTGTACCTTACTTTTGCTTCTCTTTTATTAGTGACTGTGACTCTTGCTCTTTTTTTTTTTAAGAGGACAGTTTATTTAAAAGTGGTGAAAAAAGGGGAAAAGGAGATGATAGATAGCTACTCGAAGAGTAGGGAGCGTTCAAAAGCGAAATACTCGTGGGCCTTTCATTGTAGTCCCTTTTTATTGAGGTTTTTCCCTTGGGTCGGCCCTTGGAATCTGATTGGCTCTTGGGCTTGTCTGTCACCTCTGCCCTGATTTCCGTCAGCTCTGTGACCTTTGTCTATTGGCAGAGGGCAAGTTTATGGGCGGGTGCCTTAGGGCTAGTTAAACAGTCAAAAGGGAGAGTTTGTTTTCTGTATGTTAATCAGATTACCTGGGGCCTTCCCGGAATTAGTCTCTCTGCCTTTATCTCCTTAACTGTTGGAATGTAGCTGCTTTTATGTTTAATGTCTGACGAGGCCTTTACCCTATCTTTTCCCTACCCTATGGGGGCCCCTGTCCCTACATTCCCCGCTCTGAGGAAAATATCCAACTTCTGTTGGGGAACTGGGCATAACCCTAACCCTTCTTCGAGCTGAATGGGGTCGTAGTTGGGGAGCAGTGGGTAGGAATCTTTAGCAGGGAGGTTTTTTCCAATGGGCCTGGGCAGAAGATATCTGGCAGCTTTATAGTGGGTTTCATCTGTATGACCACTTGGGGTTTGGCAGCCTCTAGGCAAAGAAAACGGAAAGCTTTACCAAAAGATTAAAGACATGTATGACTAAAGCCTAAGCAACAGGATGGAAAGGTAGACCGGGTAAGGACCCATGTTAGATATGGTCTAATAACATTTGTAACTAGTTGGCCCTTAGGATTTTTAGCAGGGGTCAGTGATTGGAGAATCTCCCTGTATGTCTGGTTTAAATTATTGTTTATATCTCTAGCTATGTCCTCTTATTGTTGGATGTTCAAGACCAAGTTAAGCTGAGACTGTTGTCAATCACAATGATTGTGATTTATCTCCCAATATGTCAAGGTCAGTGAAGTCTCCTCAGGCATTCCTTTGGGGCTATGATCAGAGCCTCTTAGCTCTTAATTCATCCTGTCAAATGTGTCATCTGCCAGGATGGGTCACGGTCTGTGCTAGACCACATGGTGCTCCTTGGAGACATGGGAACAGTTTTCCCTTTAGTGACCCTCCTTCTGTAGGATCCACACTGGCTGACTCTTGTTTGACCTCAGGCCCTAACAATCTCTTTGCTCAGGAGGTTGTGAGACTCACAGACATTGTCTTGTAGTAACGCCCCCTTATGTCCTGGGTTCTTATTGACCTTGGAGGGCCAAGGCCAAAATATTGGCTGTCCTCTTAGCCCTGTTATCTTTTAGTTTTAGTCCCTCAAACCTTAGTTGTTGAACACCCAGCAAGAGAAGATAAGTTACATTTGGCTATATAGTGGGAGCAGTTAATTTTATAACTTTGCTTCGATATCTAGTCTATCATATCGCTTTAAATCTGGATAAGACAGCAGTAAAGAGCCAGCTAAGCACGTATGGGCCAAACAGTAAGACCAGTAAAACTATTATAAATATGGTCAACAATTGTTTCTACCAGGAAGAACTAGGGATGGCTTCCCACAAAGAGGGTAAGGAAAAGGTCTAGAGAGCTTCAGAATCTGCCATAGCATTAACCTGTCATCTAACATCTTGAGTGGCTATCGAGATTTTAGTAGAAAAATCAGAAATGTACACACAACATTCAGCTTTTATAATCACACAAGTTCTTCCTTGTGTTATTGTTAGGATGCCTAAGTCTTGGGTCTCTTTAAAAAGTTGGTAAAAAGGGCCTGGCCCTCATCTTTAAGACAGAAGAGAAACTGGCTGAGGCTGGAATCTGTGTGTCAGTAAAATACAGGGATTGGGCACAACTGGATGTAGAGGCACCACAGCCTCATTAATGTGGCACAGGTCTTGAAGCAGCCTGTTTAGTCGGCCCCTTTGACTGATGATATAGGGGCTGACAGCCTCTCTTGCTTTTTTCTCTTTTTGCTGCATTCTTCATGGCTAATAGAACTGCTCAAATTGTTCTCATCCTTCTTACAAGGAAGGAACTTGAAGCATTCCTTCAATATCACTATCATCCGCCTTTTTCTCTAAATCCCTGTTCAGGCTTTCAGAGTCTAGCAGTGCATATATTTGGGAAGAGATAGCTGCTGCTGCCCACAACTATCATTCTTATCTTTGAGTCTGCCTACCACAACTGGACCTGAAAATGAGCCTTTAGCCTCAGCTGGGTTTCCATCTTGTCTCTTATCATCCAGAAGGCTAGCACTAGCTTGTTCACGTAGTTACAGCAGCAGGTTCTAAGAGTAGGGGAGCAAAGGTTACAAGGTCTCTGGAACCCTAAATATGGAACACTTACTGTGTCACTTAAGCTACACCCTGTTAGTCAAAGCTAGCCGGCTAACCCAGTTGTAAAGGGTAAGGGAACTAACCTTACCTCTGAATAAAAGAAGCCGCAAAGAGTTTGTGACCTTTTAAAATCTACAATATATACTCTTCATTTTGTTTTGTTCGTACTTTGTTTAGTATCTTTGTATTTATATAATTATTGAGCAAATGTGCCAATAATTTTTCATTTCTCATAATATCTTTGTCTGGTTTTGGCATCATGATCATGCTGGCCTCATAAAATGAGTTGGAATTCCCAACTCCCAGCATAGCACTTGTCATAGAGTAGATATACAAATTTTTATTGATTGAGTAAATGAGTGGGTAAGTAAATGACTATGGAAGAAACCAAAGAGTCAATCAGAAAAGTAAAAATCAACTAGGAAAAACAGTGTGAGTAGTTGAATACAACCACATTTTTTAAAAATGGAAGTTCTTAGTTTTATCTACTTTCTTAACGTTTCTTGCATAGTCTTAGAATGGACATTCTGCTCTGCTCCCAAATTGGAATGCACTGGTAAAACAGAAAAGAAGGAAACTTTTCCAAGTTCCTATAATTTCTATGGAATTCTGAGGTCCCAGTTACTATGGTAGCTACGAAGAAGCAATACAAAAAGGAGGGGGTGAGAGGGAGAGAAATGTGGCAAAAGTACAGCAAAGCTAAAATATTGGCTGGCTGGGAAGTATTGCTTCCACGACATTCAGTGATTCACGGTTTTTGTGAGCCCAAGGACTTGGGTAGGATAAGCATTCTGACTTATATCCAAAAATAACATCTCTTCTTTTTTTAAAGACTAGCTCACAATCTTTGCTGGCTTTGTTATATTCTCAAGTTTCCACAAGTTTTTGTGTAACATATTAATTGCTACATGCCAAAGCTGCTGTATGGCACTTAGAATTCTCTACAACATTTAGCTTCAAATTGGCAATACGGTATATTTGCTCTTTCTTCTTTGAATTTCACAAATTTTGTTTAGTGGGGAGGGGAGGGCATGTAACTTTTTTCCTCTATTCAGGTTCAAACACTGCGTATGATAAGATGATTAAACACCATTTGGTCGATGGTCTTGAATGCTTGCAATCGCCTGAGCTAACCATACTTTTTTTTAACCAAGAACTTGTATTGGTACAATGTACATATAAGGGTCACATTCATCACATTTATTTTGTACCTGTACATGATCCATCTTGGTTCTCCCTCCTTTTCCCCACCCCTCCCCTCTAGTCCCTCCATCCCTATTTACAGCAGGTTCATTCACATTTCTCTATAAATTCCTTTTCCTTTTTCTATCCCTTTTTTCCCTTCCCACTTCACCCCCCTCTCTCCCTCCAATGCTCCTCTCCTTTGAATATTATCTTCCTTTTATGTTATATCTATTACACCTCTTCGTCCTTTTTTACAGCCATGGTTTCTCATATCAGAGAAACAATTCGATATGTATTCATGAGTGTCTGATTTATTTCACTTAATAGTATGTTCTCAAGGAACATCCATTTATATACAAATGCCTCTAGTTTATCCTTTTTTATGGTGGTGTAGTACTCCCTTATGTAGAAAAACCACACTTTCTTTAGCCATTCATTGGTTGCTGGGCATTTAGGCAGTTTGCAAGACTTAGCTATTACAAATTGTGTTGCTCTAAATATGGTTGTGCATACATCCCTGTGGTATGACGATTCTAATTCTTCTGGGAAGATCCCCAGTAGGGGAATAGCTGGATCAAATGGAACCTCTAGTTCTAGTTTTTTGAGGAATCTCCATATTGATTTCCACAGTGGCTGGACCAGTCTACATTCCCGCCAACAATGGAGGAGGGTTCCTTTTCCCCACAGCCCTGCCAGCATTTGTTATTGGTTGATTTTTTTCATAAACACGGTTCTTTCTGGAGTGAGATGGAATCTTAATGTTGTTTTGATTTACATCTCTCGAATGACTAGTGATATTGAACACTTTTTCATATATTTATTTGCCATTTTTATTTCTTCATCTGAGAAATGTTTATTCATTTCAGATGCCCATTTTTGGATTGGGTCTTTGAATTTGGGAGGTTTAATTTTTTTGAGTTCTTTGTATATTCTAGATGTTAGACCTTTGTCTGATGGATAGCTAGCAAAAATTTTTTCCCAGTCTGTGGGTTTCCACCCTGCTCTATTGGTGATTTCTTTTGCTGTGCAAAAACTTTTTAATAGCATGTGGTCCCGTGCACTGATTCTTTGTATTGTTTCCTGTGTAGTCTGGATTCCGTTCATAAATTTTTTCCCCACACCTATGTCTTCGAGGGTTCTTCCTATTCTATTCTCCAGTAAATTTAGTGTTTCTGTTTTAATGTTTAGATCTTTGACCCACTTCGATTTTAGTTTAGTATATGGTGAGAGACATGTATCTAGTTTTAGTTTTCGGCATGTGGCAAGCCAATTTTTCCAGCACCATTTGTTAAAGAGGCTATCTTTCTTCTAGTGAGGGTGTTTGGCTCCTTTGTCAAAGATGAGGTATTTGAGTGTGTTTGGGGTTGTTTCTGCATCTAATCTACTCCATTGATCTTCTGGTCTGTCTTTTTGCCAGTACCATGCTGTTTTTATCACTATACCTTTATAGTATAGTTTTAGGTCGGGAACTGTGATGCCCCTGTCTTTCCCCTATTGCTTAGGATTGTTTTTGCTATTCTTGGTCTCTTTTGGTTCCAGATGAAATTCATGATTGTCCTTTCTAATTCTTTGAAGTATGTAGGTGGTGTCTTAATTGGGATTACATTAAATCTGTATAGTAATTTAGGAAGTATAGCCATTTTCACTATGTTGGCTCTTCTACCCAGGAACATGGGATATCTTTCCATTTTCTGATATCCCTTTCTATTTCCTTTTTTAGAGTGCTGTAGTTTTCGATGTAAAGATCTTTTACTTCCTTTGTTAGACAGATTCCTAAGTATTTTATTTTTTGTGTGCAATTGTGAAAGGTATATCATTTTTTTCGGTGGGTTTATTGTTTGTATATAGGAATGCTATTGACTTTTGGATGTTGACTTTGTATCCGGCAATGCACCTGAATTTACTTATTAAGTCTAGAAGTTTTTTGGTGGAGATTTTTGGGTCTTCTATGTAGAGTATCATGTCATCTGCAAATAACAATAGTTTAACTTCTTCCTTTCCTATCTTTATTCCTTTTATTTCTTTCTCTTGTCTAATTGCTGAGCTAACCATATTATACAGTTAAATAATATATTTTGCTCTAGGTACATGGGTAGCTATAGTGAACAGTGAAGCATGTTCAGTTATACAGTAGCTAGTGTCCATCAATAAGGGCCAGATAAATTCAAACAATATTACAAATGATGTTTTTCCTACAGCTAAATTTTCAGTTTCTTTATAAAAATGTGTTAAAGTATTTCTTTGTTGTGAGGCTCAAATGAGAGCATGTATTTGGATATTTTTGCTTAAACATTCAGTATTTTAGTTAATAACACTATTACAAATTCTTTATAAATTTTAATTCATTTAAAGCCATGTTTGGTAGCCCACTCCTGTATTCCCAGCTATTCCAGAGGCTGAGGCAAGAGACTCACTTAAGCTTATAAGTTCAAAACCAGCCTGGGCAACATAACAAAACCCTGGCTCAATAAATAATTAAAATTAATTTAATCCTCATAACAACCCTGTGAAGTAGATACCATTATCCCCATTTTTCAGATGAAACTGAGTAACACATTAAATAACTTACTCAGATAAAACCTAGTCAGTGACTGAGCTGGGATCCCTGTTTGGCTTCAGAAACATTGTTCTTAATCATTGTGCCATACCACCTCAATGTAAACATTCCTTTGCAAGATGTAGACATTATTGTAGTTACTTTTCTCATTTCTGAGACACAACTGACACCCAAAGTTAAAGGAGAAAAGGTTTATTTTGGCTCACAGTTTGTAGAGGTTTCAGTGCATAGATGGCTGGCTCCAAGACAGGGTGGCATGGCAGAGGGGCATCACAGTGGAGAAACAGTTCATGGCAGGCAGAAGGCAGCAAAAGCAGCAAGCAGCAAAGTAGTGAAGCAGCAAACTACGACAGCAGCCCTCTCTCTGTCCCTTATGTTCTACATGAGCTACAGACACTTAAGGCAGGTAGCATTCACACCAAGGTCAGCCTTCCCATTATCCACACCCAGAACTATGCCAAACTAATCAGTGGGCTAATTTAATAACCACACACCCTTCATCCCAGCATCACACACTTAATCCCAGCATCATACACTCTAGATCCAGCCACTTCTGAAAAGCCCCACCTGTGACCCCAGGAGGCTTTGGGGGGGACATCTAGACACAAGCTATAACAGACACCATATAGATGTTAGTAGCACATTGTTATGTGTCTTAACACTGTACTAGATGTTACAGAAAACACTTTGAGGAGCTTACAGTTTGATTGGGAGAAAAAATGAAAAACAAGAAATAAATGGCAATCCATGAGATCATTTTCTACCATATAACTCCATACCTAGTAAAATTTGTACTTTTGTTTAATGCCCCATACATAGCGTAACATCTAGTGCATTGTAGACATGTAGTTAATGTTGGTCAATATGGATGACCTTGGGGCTGGGGATTTAGCTCAGTGATTAAAGTGCTTGCCTTGCAAGCACAAGGCCCTGAGTTCAATCCCCGGCACCACAAAAAAAAAAAAAAAAAAAAAAAATATGGATGACCTTAAGTAATATTATTTCCATTTTCACAATGAACTGACTTAGGTCATTGTGACCTAGGTTATTATTTGTAGAAAGAGAACTCCTTGTTTTACGGTCTGTGCTTCTTAGTGGGTTTATAAATCACCTAGTTGACTAAACAGTATCTTAATTGCCCCTCTTTTCTTTTTTCTTCCCTTTTTTTTGGTTTTTTGTTGTTGTTGTTGTTGTTGTTGTTGTTGTTGTTGTTGTTGTTGTTGTATTTTCAATGCTGGTGATCAAACCTAGGGCCTTGGGTGTGCTAGGCAAGTGCTCTGCTGCTGAGCAATGCCCGAGCCTCCTTTTTATTTTTGAAATACTACCTCATTTACAGAATGATTACAATAACACAAAGAACACAAATTTTTACCCAGATTTCCCAAATGCTAACATTTGCTCCATCGTTCCTCTTTATAATATATATTCAGTATATGTAATATGCATACACAATGTAATGTATATAGAATTGCTTTTCAGAACTATTTGAAAATAAGTTAAAACTGATTCCTCTTTGCCTTTAAATGCGTATACCCTAACCCTGAAAAAGAACGTCTCTTAAACAGGAAATTACATTGGTACAATACTTTAATCTATATACCTTATTGAAACTTTACTGATTAACCCAATAGTATCCTTTACAGCAATATAAATTTTTTGACTGCTCATGCTTTAAACATTGTGGTATCTACTACATAACACTCATCATGGCTCCTCCCCCATTTCAGTCTCTTATTTGGTTCCAAGAGTACCCCATCCCCTGACTTAGTCATGCAGGTGGGGCAAATGGCTTGATTTGATTTTCTTTCTTTTGTGTGATTCAGTGGAGCAGCGTGACTTCATTGGAGTGGACAGCACAGGAAAGAGGCTGCTTTTCATGGCTAATGAAGCAGACTTGGACGAAGAGCTGGTCATTAAGGGATCCATCCTGCAGAAGTAAGCCCTAGGGATTTTCTTCTTGGCAGTTCTTTGTGTCTTAACACAAAATAAAACCACCCACCATGGAAAAGAGGGAATGAAAAATAGATTATACTGTGTGAAATTGACAAAAGTATGTGACTGTTTCTTCTGTGAGACATGATGGAAGGCTTTTCTATACTAGTGAATTTAGCTTTCCTGTATCTTTTCTTGCCAAGGTAGAGACAAATGCTTCACAGGAGCAGGGAAAAGCAGCTGTGCAGAGAACAGTGCTGTCAGTGTTGCAGACGGTTTAAGAAGAAAACAGTTATGCCTAAAAAGCACATAATATAAAACTTAATCATCTTAACTATTTTTAAGTGAACAGTTCATTAGTGTTAAATATATTCACATTGTTAGGAAACAGATTTCCAGAACTTTTTCATCTTGCAAATATGAAACTTTATCTCATTAAACAGCAGTTCCCCTTTTTCCACTCCCAGCAAGGCCCTGTTAAGAATTCTACTTTCTGTTTCTGTTAATTTGACTACGTTAGATACCTTATATATGTGAAATCATAATAGTGACTGACTTATTTCATTCATTATTTCATTGAGTGTGTCTTCAAAGTTCATCATGATGTGTACCATTATAATAAGATTTTTGGCTGGGGATTTAGCTCAGAGGTTAGAGTGCTTGCCTTGAAGCACAAGGCCCTGAGTTCAATCCCCAGCACCAAAAAAAAAAAAGAAGATTTTTGTTGCTGAATAATATTCTATTGTGTGAAGATTGGTATGTATATATCACACTTTGTTCATCCACTCATCTGTTGGTAGGCATTTATGCTACTTTGACCTCTTGGTTATTATCTAAAGTGCTGCTCTGAACATGGGTATGCAGCTATCTCTTCAAGACCTTGCTTTCAGTTCAACTGGGATTGGACCCAGAACTTCACACATGCTAGGAAATCACTCTACCATTGTGTTATACCCCTAGCCTTATTTTTAATTTTTTGAAGAATCTCTTTTCCCATAATAGTTGTACCTTTTTACAATTGTACCAACAATATATAGGGTTCCCGTTTTTGCCTTTTTTTTTTTTGTAGTAACCACTTTAATAGGTGTTTAGTGCTGTAGCATTGAGAACCTCCCTTTAATACAAGGCTAGACAACCCAGTCGCATTTTCTTCACTTAGCATTTACTGGCTGCTTATATAGGATAGATTTTCATCAGAAGCCACCTACTCAGAACTCTGCCTGATGCCAGTATATAAGCATGTTCAATGAATGTTTGAAACCTGGGTAAAATGAATATGAGAGGACAAATTAAGAAAAGTATCCTACTTTTTGCCTTTACTATCCATATCCAGGTCAACAGATAGAGTATATCATTTAGTGATAAACCAAGCTAAACTCTGTCTTCAGTTATGATCAGTTACCTGAGTGGATAAGAATTCTTTATTAGTGGGGCTGGGGATTTAGCTCAGTGGTTAGAGTGCTTGCCTTGCAAGCACAAGGCCCTGAGTTCGATTCCCAGCACCAAAAAAAAAGAAAAAAAAAGTGAATTTTATTGGAGTTCAGTGATGAGATAATGAAACAACAAAATTAGGTGAAAGAGGATACTGCAGAACTGGACAGGGTGATGCGCACCTGCAGTCACAGCACCTGGGAGGTGGAGGCAGGAAGATCACTGAGTTTGAGTCCAGCCCAGACTACATACATAGTGAGATTCTCTCTGAAAAAACAAGAAAAGAATAAGAGGATACTACAGAACTAAAAAACAAACTGAAGAACAAATAAGAATGATGGAATTAATTAAAAATAGCAAAGAATAGACAACACTGAGCATCAGATTATTGACATAAAGGAATGGTTTGAGAGATTCAGTTCTTTAGAGGAAAATACAAATGGTTGAAGAAATTAAAGCAAAATTAATAGAAATGAAATCCCAGCACTCAGGAGACTAAGGCAGAAAGAGCATGAGTTCAAGGCCCACCTGACCTACAGAGTAAAACCCCATCAAAAAAAAGAGAGAGAAAGAAATAAAAGACAAAGATGATTCAGTTTAATTAATGTCTCTGAAAGACATCTGAACATGTGACCCAAGTATGTATTCAAAGATGAAAGTCATTCTTGCTAAGGTAAAAGATTTTAATGTAAAGGTAGAAGAACTAAGGAAATAAGACGACCCCTGAAACACCACTAAAACAACAATAAAGGGCTTTTAGAAAGGTAGAAATCTAAAAGGCTGAAGAAGAGGACACAGCAAAAATAAAAATTTGGAAACAAAGAAGAACAGTTTAGCATACCTGAGGAAACTGAGTGCTAAGTCAACAGTGGAGAAAGCTGAGATTCAAACCAATATGCACTAGAGAATTTTAGGGGCATGCTGGGGATTGAACTCAGGGCTTTACACTTGCTAGGCAAGTGCTCTACCACTGAGCTAAATCTCTAACATTCCCCCTGCCTTGTTTTTTTTGCAGTGTTGGGTATTGAACCCAAGGCCTTTATGCTGAGCTACATTTTCAGCCCTTTTTTTTTTTATTTTGAGATGGGATCTTGCTGAGTTGTCCAGGCTGGACTCAAATTTAGGATCCTTCTGCTCCAGCCTTCCAGAGTGCTGGGATTATAAGTGTTCAACATTGCATTTAGCTTGTACTACAGAACTTTTTTTTTTTTTTTTTTTTTTTTGGTGCTGGGGATCAAACTCAGGGCCTTGTGCTTGCAAGTCAAGCACTCTAACCACTGAGCTAAATCCCCAGCCCTGGACTTTTAAAACAATCCAGATTCAATAGCACCAAGTATGTCTAGAAGTGATGCTAACACAAGATTACTTCAAAATTTGTCCAAAAAGAGTTATATTCTCAAATTTTCTCCTCCAAAACTCACAGCTGTAGAGACTTATTCTCTGAACAGGGAAGATTAGAATATCTCTGGATTGGAGCACCAGGAATAAATGAGGGTGGAGGGACCAAATGCAGGATAAGAGAATTTATATTCTGAGGTCCTCAGCCTTCTCCCTTCTTCCATGTGACTTCTAAATAGGAGGACCACATCCATCAAGCAAGGACATTCGCAGATTCTTCTCTCTGTCAGACAGTCCTAAGAGAGAAGAATCAGACAGTCCTAAGGACACAAACCTCAGGGAGTTCCCCAAGGATAACCCACGTCCTAGATTATACTGCACTGGATTTGAAGTGGACAAGCCCCACCACATGTGTGCTTTCAGTTAGATGTTTATTGTGCCACTCCTAAATTTGGACAGAAAACCAAGGACTATCAGATGTGGAGGCCAGAACAAATGAAGAGAAAAGTAAAATACATAAGCAGAAAACATCAGCTAAAAGGAAACAAATTAGACAGAGAGAAGAAAACTTCAAAAAGTTCCCTCAGGGAAATTTATTCAACAAATATTTGAGTATATATGCCACTGTTCAGGGAGCCAAGGACACAGCAACAGACACAAAAACGTTTGCCCTCACTGAGAGATGAGAGAATATTGCATTTTCTTCTCTCCCCTCCCCTCTCCTCCCTTCTCTTTCTTTGATGTGTCCTCATAATATTAACCAGGCTGGGCTGAAACTCATGGTCCTCTCGCCTCAGCCTCACGAATACCTGGGATTATAGGCCTGCACCTCTATACCCACTGTTTAAAAAGGAGCATTTAGTATGCTCACTTTGTCAGCGGCTATACTAAAAAGGAATATCTACAGAATGTGCTGAAAGTGCTGATATTTTAATGGAAAACTGGATAGAAAAGTTGCAAGAGGGCTGGGGATTTAGCTCAGTGGTTAAAGTGCTTGCCTTGCAAGCACAAGGACCCGAGTTCGATCCCCAGCACCAAAAAAAAAAAAAAAAGAAAAGAAAAGTTGCAAGAAATTTTTTGAAAAATTTTCCACAGCAAATTGGTGGAAAATAGAGAAATATGAACATTAAAAGAGCAGCCAATGAGAAAGACAGAACAGACAAATGAATGGAGGAAAAAGTCATCAGTGAAATTTCTCAGTCTCACATAATAACACACACCTGAAATCCCCGCACTTGGGAGACTGATATAGGAGGATTGCTATGAGTTCAAGGCAAGCCTGGGGTATATAATGAATTCAAGACTTGCCTAAAATACAAGGTGAAATTCGGTCTCAAAAAACTAAGAATAATAATAAGGGCTAGAGATATAGCTTAGTGTGAGGTCCTAGGTTCAATCCATAGTACCATCAAAAAAAAAAACAAAGGAGCTGGGTTTCTACACTACAAGGAAAACCTTATCCAGTAAAATGGGTGGGGAAAAAAAAAAACCAAGATTGTCCTTGTGAAATTTCATAACTCTGATACCAAAGATAATACAAGTTCCCACAGAAGTGAAAATATATCATTCACAAAGGTATTAAAATAACTTACAATTTAACAGCACCACTGGAAATTTTCTTATGTGGAGAAATGCCTTCAAAATTCTTAAGTCTACATCTTGTCAAATCATCAGTCAGGAATGAGAAGAAATAAAAACTTTTCAGACATTTACTTTTCATGGATCTGTTAAAAAATCTCCCAAAGTACAAAGCTCTTACACAAACTAAGAAAGAGAAAGATGTAAAATGTAGGGAAAAGGGGATCTGCTTAAGCAAGATAAGGCGAATTTCCAAGGCGGTGATGAGGGAGGCTTCAGGATACTGTGCACACCATTACAGATGGCAACCAGATTGAGTGGCATTAGGTTAGAGAGCCTCAGAAATGGCTGCCTGAAGATAATCATACTTCTTCCTGCTGGGTGATAGTACAGATATATTATTTAACTGGGACTCAGTTAAAATATAAAAATTATATACTGCTAAAAAAGATAATCATAGTTCTTCCTGCTGGGTGATAGTATGGATATATTGTTTAACTGTAATTCAGTTAAAATATAAAAATTATGTACTGCTAAAAAAGTTAGTCATAGTTCTTCTGATAAAGAAACCAAATTATTTGATGTATTTCCACATTTGAATTTGGGGCTTCTGATAGTTTGTAGTTGAATTATTGATAAGTATTCTAGAAAACTAAGAAAATAAGACAACACCAAGGCAAACAGTGAAAATACAAGGAAAGAATTAATCATTGGTTACTGAATAGCTTAGCTACAACTAATGTTTACCTAAGTGTAATGCAATCACTGACTTGATCTAACCAAAATTATGGTGTAATTTGGAATATAGTACGTTGGAGGCATAGCAGCAGCTAAT